>APFE031035000.1:0-55189 GCA_000404065.3 Pinus taeda | reverse complement strand
TAAATACTTCTCTGGGAATTACTAAGTCACCTGGACTTTAGTAAGAACCCTCCCTCTGCATAAATTTCCATTCCCAGGTGTTTGGACCCCTTCCAAACACTAAGAAAACCCTTTCCAAATGCTAAAAACCCCCCAGCGCATTTTTCCTTGGAAATTATTAATGTTTGTTTAATAAATTTCCTCTGGAAAACCCATTTAACCCATTTCCTAAGGTTTAAAACCCACAGCACCACGGAAAATTAAACCTTTAACACGCGCGCTTTTACTAAACCCCGCGCATCTCCATTTCCCGTCCACCGTCGGATCGCCTCCCCCAGATCCGACAGCCCTTTTTCACATCGGGCGCCCCATTGTGGTGGTAGGTTACCACCCAACGTCCGGCGGTTTTACTGTCGTACACCGGGACAGGTGGCGGCCCCCCATTACATTGGGCCACCCTTGACAGAAACCACCTCCATACCAAAGGTGGTCCAAAGCACAGGCAAAACTGCCCTCCCCTCACGTAACAGGAGCGCCACCTCACCCTGCCACGTTGCCTCCACATCACGTCACCCTGCCACGTGTCTCTGCCACGTCACCTTGATGATGTCAGCATGCTGACATCATATCCATACCAAAGGACCCCACTGCTGACGTCAGCATGCTGACGTCATTTGCCGTACTGCTGACATCATGTTGACATCAGCAGCCAAAAAACCGAAAATTCGTGCAAGTGCAAAAGTCGAGCTTCAGAGCTCTGGAATGAGAAACGGAGGCAGTTTTCGATGCGCCATCGCTATGGGAAATAGGCCATATTGGGGAATCTTTAGGGAATCTTTTGATTCCTTGGCCCTTTTTGCGCCGAAAAGGCCCGATTTTGCCAAATTCAACCAATTTGAAGACAGAAAGAGGCCAGGAACAGAGATTAAAGAGTATCAGATCAAATTTGCAGACAGAAAGCACATCCAAGAGTATCAAGAAGCGGCGAAGACCATCAATGTAGCGGCAAAGTGTATCAGAGGAGATTTTCTCAGGGCTTGAGGCAACTCCAACATTAAAATGAAAGCTCTGAAAGTCAAGAAGCAATTGAAGACGCATTGAAGGCTCACCAGCACAAATGACTGCACATTAAACTCATGGAAGATCAGTGGACCAGAACTCAATGCACAGTTATGACAGGACCACTGCACCAAGTCACAGAGGACACCTCATCAACTCAACTTGATTTAGTTGCCTCTAGCACAGCCCAAAGGACTTACTTGCATTTAATTCCAGCAACGATTAGGTTTTAGAAAAAGCTTTTTTGGCAGACCGGTTTAGGTCAATTGTAATAAATGACTTCAGATATTTTGCTTATATATACCACCCTGAAAAAAGGAGTAGGGGTTGGTTTGTTGGTTGATCAGTAGTTTAATCTTGGTTATTCCAATTTTTCTCTCAAGCAGAGACTCGTACTGTAACTATGATGCTTTCTATAATCAAAGACTGCTGAAAGCATGGATTCTAAAATTGTCTGCTGTGTTTAATTGGCCGAGGAGTGATTGTGTAATTCCTGTGCTTCGACATGGTTCAATAAGTGTTTCTTAACTCTGTTAGTTTTATTCATGTTTGTTTAATCAGAAATCCGCCCTCTAAATTGCAGAAAAGAAGAATAGCTTAGGATTTGCTTAACTGCACCTTAGGCTCAATTTCTGCGATTTTTCATGTTTTCATCAGGAATAGTTATGAACATGCATACTTAAATGATCTTGTTTACGCTGTTTCTTTCACTTATTAATGATAATTTAGGAATTCTTAACTACTCCTAGATAACCATTCTTTCACTTCTCCTCCCTGTCAGTTCTGATGAAAGATTCTTAATTGCCTTTCATCCCTGACCATCATTCCATCCTTTCAGCAAATTGATAATTGTTTCATGTGTGGCTATCCCGCTCCACAATCCTCTTGTGACCAAGAAAACGCAACAACAAGCCTTAATCCATGACTCCATGCCCAATGGTTTGAAACTTATCACATTTTACCTTGCCTCTCTGCGTGGAATTTTCTACCTGGCATTCACCTTCCATCCAAACAAAACAACAAAAACCCCTGTATCCAACAACTAGCCTAAAATCACCATCAACATAGTTAAATCATAAAGAGAGAGCCCTCTCTGATTGCAGGTGGGCTAGAACCTGCAATCCAAAGATTGGTTTGTGGTTACCTTGGCCGTATCCCTACAGGAGCTTAGGGACAACCTGAGTGATAACACTCCAGACTTGTGGAAGATTTTGATGTAATTTTCTGTTTTGGTAATAACAATGAGTTTTTTTTTAAGCCAGCACTAAGTTAACTTAGAGGGCTGAAGCTCTTAGGTTAGGGCCCAACCCTAGCAGCCAAGGCTCCTCTTTTGTATCTGTATGTTTAGCTTATTTTCATAGCTTCATTGTTAATTTGTCTTTAGAGGTATTTTGATTGCAAGTAGTGTAGATTTGATTGGTTGTTTATTAGTTTGCTTCCATTTGTGCCTTACTTTGGCAGCAGGTTGGCAGGGATAGAAGAAGCACCACATGGCTTTCAACAAGTTTCTTGGCCTCAATTCTTCCCTCTAGGATCATGATTTTAGGAAAGGACCCTTATGCAACCCCAAAAACATAGATTTCTATTTCTTTCATAAGATTTAGAGTTTATTGTATTTAAGCTAGCATTTGATCATTTTTTCAAAGTAGGATTGCATTGAAATCTCTTCTATGTTCATTCTTGTAGTAGATCTCATCCTTGATTCCATTCCTTTCAATTACTTTACTCATGCACAAGGTAGACAGTTAGTTCATCAATTCTTCTTTTCTAGCTTATGAGAATGCTTCTTGTTTACATGTCTTTTTCGAAATTATACATGTTTGATGCAGAGAAGGTTGTTTAGGAGAAGACAGAGACCTCATAGCCAACAATCACTTTCCACTTCATCCACCATAATCATTCCTTTCTTTCACCATTTCCTTCACTAATTTCATAATTTTACATAGAAATTATTTCAAGCACATTGAGTGAATCCAACCATCTCCTAACCTTGTTGTTGACTTCTGAGTGATCCTAGGTATATTCTCGCTCCATTCCACCCATAAAACACCTTCCTTGAGCTTTCCATCACCTCCAACATCCATTGTTTTTTTCACCACTGCTTCCTGTAGAAATACAGGGAATCCTGTAGGTTTCTAATACATCATGTAGTTTTTCCTGTAGTGGCCTGTTTTGAGGCCGAATTGAGGGAAAACCTCTAGGAAGCTCCCAAAGGTCACCCAAGGGTCTCTGATACCATCCAGCTATCTCCTAAAACTTCCATCCATCCTCAAACATCCCTAAATGACTTTCCACATCACCAAAAGAGATTAGTTTTCATATTTGATTTTACATGAAAAGAACAAAAAGACAAAACATAGTTATTTCAGTCCTTTTACTTGCACAATAGTGATATTTGATGATTTTAACTTCCACACATAGATGGTATAATTTGTTTCATGTTAATTTAGCATTATTGAAAATCATATTTTCTTAGCAGTTAATTACGAAATGGTGTGATTTAGCATTAAATTTCGAACTTTTTCATTATTTCAATAGATCAACTCACTCTTAGAGTAGCTTTTCCTTTCTTTCATCAGGAAACTAAGCTTCTTCTGAATCCATAGGAGTCTGGCTTGAAAAATCCCAGTGGTCTCTCACCAGATGAATAAGTGACACAAGGCAGAACCATCACGTTTACTTGTGTATACAACACTGTCACCTCCAAGTTTGTACGAACCCTGGGTTGATAAAGTAAAGATGGTAGCCTAGGAGTTGCAATATTCTTGTTGCAATACTGGTGCTTATGCATTTGCAGGTGTTACAATAGATAGATGAATTATGTTTTAGCCATCACTTTTACATAGTGAGTGAGAAGTTGAAGTAAGGATTAGAGAAGTGTTTTGGTGTGATTGTGTTGCAGTTTGTGGTGTATTGGATATTGGATATTTACATTTTCATTGTGTGCTTTGATGCTATGTTGCTAAAGTGCTCATGTTGAACAATTCTTGGTTCTAGTATGAAAATTTATGAAACCGGAACCACATAGAGGAGTGGAGTTGGAGGACTTTGATGAAATCAATATAAGTGAGAACTTTTCTCAATCCAATTGTGGTTGGATAGCTCAAAAGAAATTGGGCGAGGCTCACTGGTCATGGTGGCTTTTAGCAGATGAGAGTTTGTAGAGTCTATTGATAGTTCATCAGTAACCGGGCGAGGATCATTGATCGTGGTGGCCTTCAATATATGATAGCTCATAGATCCGCATGAGAAATAATGCCCATTTCATAGTAGCCATTTTTGTATCTCTATGTAAAGAATTGTTTGACATAATAGAATTTGAGGAGTGCAACAAAGGGTGGTCCTTTTTGCTCTAGAGAGGTTTTTCTACAAGATGTACTTGTGTCCACTTTGTTGATTTATGTTATGGTTGCATGCTTATTTTTGATGCTCTGATCTATGGTTTTGTTTTTTAGTTTGTGCATGGTAAAAGAATAATAACTTGCAGAAAAGTTTAAAAGTTCCATCACTACTAATTCACCCCCTCCCCCTCTCAGTAGTGATCTATTTCCCAACAATTGGTATCAAAATGGGGCTCTTGGGTGCAACTTGATCACTAGAGAGTGGATCTTGGAGATTTTGGAAGATTTTTTCAAATTTTCTGAAATGGATCAGTAAAAAAATTCCAGTACTTCATGAAGGTAAATTTGCAACTTGGAGATTGAATTTGGATTCATATTTTTTTACAATTGATGAAGATATTTTGCTATCAGTTGAATATGGAGTTAAAGATGAATCAAATGATTTAGGTAAAATAGTATTTTTAATATTATTTCAAAATATGATAGCATGCATGTGAAGAATTGTGAGGCTGCTAAATAAATGTTGGATAAGTTGCAGAACTTGTATCTTGGAGGAAAATTGCATTTTTCAAAAACGGAGAAAAATGCAAAGGATTATACTTTTATTACTGTAACAAATCAATCCTCCTCATAAGAAGATGAAGGCATTAGTGATTGCGATTACAAATCAAGAATTAATCTTGAAGAAAAACAAGAAGAGATTAGTTGCAAAAATGATGATAAATTCAAGATGAAGGCACTAGAAGAAGTGATATAGGTGGATCTTCAGATACCATGGCATGGGAATGCTCAAAAATCAAAGTGTTTGGAATGATGTAGACACATGATCAAAGCATAGATCTCATTGTCCTAATCGTGGAGGTGTGAACGGTTCGTCAATTCGAGTCTGGATGATGAAGTTATCACAAAAAGTGTTTGCCTTAGTTCCTTTGGAAAAGGAGGATTTTCTCATAAAAATGGACTTACAGCCTTTATCAGGAAAATCGCATCGGGAATCATGCCAAAGGGCAGACTTAAGGGGAGCCTTCAGAACCCCCGATCAGCAATATCCGACTAATTGGGATCGGGGCAGGCAATCAGGGATGGTGAAGAGTTAAGATTGTGATCAACAGTCAAATCAACCATTGGCATTGGCAAAACCCGAAGGCCGAAGACCAGGACACTTGGATATTAGTGACTGCAATTATCGATCGCCAATATCAGCAATTGGAACAATTGGTGATCGATGATTGGCATCGGCGGATGCCAAAGAAAGGAACCCGGGTCGAACAAATAATGATAAGCGATTAGGTGGGGAACTAATGGGCATTATAGGTTCAATTTTATAAAATTTGAAATCCAAACTTTTCGACTTTTCAATGTTTCTTAGTGTTTTACGAGTTTTTGTAATATCATTTGAAAATGATAATAAGGCTATTTTCTTAAGGTTGTTATGCCTGCCAATTGTTCTATACAAAAACTTCCATTCTTAAGCAACAGACCTCCGATTTTGAAGCACTCTTATCCAAAACGTGTTATAAAACAGGATGGGTGATAGAGAGTCAATGGGGCGAAAGGAGAGAAGAGAGAGCCTGCATGCTAGAGAGAGCTCGAGAGCTGAAAAGCCTATGTTAGAGTGCCAAGAGCATGGAACGCGAGAAGGCTATGTATCAGTGGGCAAAGGCAGTATAACAGAAAGCCCAAGAGGCTACGTGATAGAAGACCAGAGAGCTTGTGCTAAAGTGCCCGAGAGCCTGTGTTAGAGAGTCTCAAGAGCCTAAAGTGCTAGAGAGCCATAAGGATGCTACGCCCGATGAATAGTCATAGAATGAGGCTATGCAGAGATAGCTAGACTATGCTGTGAATTATGCAGTGAAAATTGAAGCCAGAGATGCGCTTAAGATGCGTAGAGCCACAGAGTGTGAACTTCAGGCAGATCACAAAGCTACAGAGCTAGATAGCCAACAAGCTATAGAGCCAAGAGTCCAGAGCAGTTCTTCTCGTGATAGATTCCTTTAATCAATGCTTCTTTGATCGATTCATCTATTTTATCAATTCTTCTTGCAATCGATGTTGTGAATTCAATATTCAGCAAGCTTCAACCATTTATTGAACAACTATGTGTCAGATGTCCATTTTCTTATGCAAGCAACCATCTTCATGAGGAGCGATGCTTTGAGAGAAATGGTTCAGGAAGCTTCAGCTATGACTTCCACTTCTTTAGATGGCCCGTGGTGTGAGGTATATGGTCATTGTCCATGTACTTCTTCTTTTGTATTATGCTACAGATCCTTGATTGATATTGATGAAGGATCTTCTTTATTTCTTGTTATCATGATTCCTTGCTTCATGTTATGAGGAATCTTCATATGATGTACTTTATGCTTTGACATCCCTTTTGTGCCATGTTGGCGGGATGTGCACCACGCTTGTTTTTGTGTCATACTGATAGGAGTCCTTTGATTGAGAGTTCCAGCTGTGGAACATCTCTTAGAGCCACTCCTGCGTGAGGGCATTCTTCCTTGTATGATTAAGACATCATCTCTATCTACATCATCTTTATTGACAACACCTAATGCAGTGGCCTACACCACCTTGACTAGGGCCCAAAGACGTAGTCCCTCCTGGATGAACTCTGTTAACAACAGCATGTGTTCTCATGTGCTGATGATTGTTATGTTCCTCTTCCTTACAATCTACAGTTGTATTTGTTAATGTTCTTTTAAAAAGAAATTTTAACACATCACGAGAGTAAAAGGTCTTGGTAAGGTCCTTCTTCACACCCGGACCTAGATCAAGTGGTATCGGAGCAGCTCTTAACATTGATGTGAATTGCAGTGAACAATGGAACGTGCAATGATAGAGGATGAAAGAGCCATGAGTGAGACCATGCTTAACATTTCCAAGTAAGTGGAATCATGTATGTAACTCTACAGAAAGAAACATAGGAAAAGGAGCGGTTACAACTTCAGTTGAAAGCCACAGAAGAGGCCATGGAGGAACTGAAGCAAAACAAACGTAATCTTCAAACAGAGAATGATGAATTGAAGATGCATCTAGATGAAGAGAAGGAGGAGAAACAAAGTTTGCTACTACAACTACAAGCAAAGGACGAGGCTTTGGAAAAGTTGCAATGAGACCCATGTGAAGTAAAAAGTAGTTCTCCATCTTCATGTATGTTTCTTGAGGATGATTTCTTTGTGTTTGGAAATCATAGGATAGGAATTGGCTCCAAATTATTGAATAGAATGGGATATGAGGGAAAAGGCTTGGGTATTAATGGCCAAGGCATTGTCAATCCCATCCAAGTAGAGGAATTACCATGTCAAGCAGGACTTCCGTATGTTAGGAAAGAAGTGGGGAATGCGCTGAGACAGTTAGCAAACCACCAACAACGGATGATGAGTAGCCCTCATTAGTTCTTTGCAAATCGAAAGAGAAGGTAAAAGATGTTGATTTAATTTCTATTTCATCTTCTGATAGTATGATGTCTGTTGGGGATTTGGAAATCCTGATTATGGGGACAAATATGAGGCTCCTTACAAAGACAAGGCATGACGAGAAAGAGCTTGGTACTAACAACCAATGCATGATCCAACCTTTGGAGGCTATGCATGAACCTCGATTTGTAGGCTCAAGATACACCAGAGAAGAGTGCTCGAAGGTGTCAGAGTTGTATGAGACTTTGTCAAGGAAAGAGAATGATGGGAAAACATCCCCATCATCACAAGGCAGTTTCCACTATAGGGAGAGAGCTGAGGCAAGCTCTCATCGCCATATTGACATCAAAGATAGAAAAAGGAGGTATAACCACTTTTGATCTTCAAATTTTCATTATGATCATATTGTTAATAATGAACAAAGACAAAGGCATCCAAAAAAATGCACTTTTTGTGGTTTACCTAACAATACCTTTTCCAAGTGTTGGAAAAGAATAGCAGCACTCATGAGGCATGAAAAACCCTCTTGAAAACATGAAAAGAAATAGGTTAAGCAGGTATGGAGGAGGAAAGCCTACTGCAGTCATTGTGACAGAAATGGCCATCAAAGAGCCACTTGCTAGAAGCTCCATCCAGAGCAGCACCTTAAAGACAAAACGTCAGTGTGTGAACTAGGTAAAGCAGTTGTTCGACTAGAAAAACCACCTCAAGGAGGTGACCCATTCACAAATATAAGTGAAAAATGGTTTCTAGACATGTTGGCATTTCATGGTCATTCTTTTTTAAATAATTGGTTGCATTTTAAAATGTAAACGTGATGATGTGTTTCCATCACATAGTTAACAACAATGATGTCTAGTCATGTTTTGAGTCGTATTGTGAGTTGCATGTTAAAAGTCTAAAAGTGATGTTATGTTTCCATCACTTGTCCACACAATAGTGTTTGGCTTTATGAATGTAAATCATGTGTTGTAGTGATGATGTGTTTTCCATCACTTTTTGAAGCAACCATGATAAGTTGGCCTTGTTGTCATAGCTGTAGTATTACGTCCATCTTATTGTGAACTTGACCACCGAGTATGAGTTATAAACTCGTGGCAAGTATGGGACGTTTGGGTCTTTAGTTTGGTCATGTTATTCAAAGCATATGATTTGCAAATAATGTACTACAGGTTGCAGGGGAAGCAGGTGTCAGTTCATTGCTTAAAGCTCTGAAGAACAAAGGTGAAGGAGATGGAAGCGAGACCTTTTCAGGACATTTTTGATGTAAACAAGGTACAGAGAAAGATGTAGATTAATTTTTATGCTTTTGGGGGACCAAAAGATCCTCAGTGGGGAGGATTGATACAGGTGGATCTTCAGACACCATGGCATGGGAATGCTTGAAAATCAAAGTGTTTGGAATGATGTCGACATAAGACCAGAGAGTAGATCTCGTCATCCTAATCGTGGAGGTGCAAATGGTTAGTCAATCCGAGTCTGGATGACGAAGTTATCACAAAAAGTGTTTGCCTTAGTTGCTTTGGAAAAGGAGGATTTTCTCATAAAAATGGACTTACATCCTTTATCAGGGAAATCACTTCAGGGATCGTGCCAAAGGGCAGACTTAAGGTGGGCCTTTGGAACCCTCGATCAGCGATCTCCGACTAATCGGGATCAGGGGCAGGCAATCAACGATGGCATAGAATTAAGATTGCGATCATCAGTCAAATTGATGATGTCGATGTCGATGAAACCCAAAGGCCAAATACTGGTACCCCTGGGTATCAATGATTGCAATTAGCAATCGCCGATATTGGTGATAGGAATGATCGATGATCAGTAATGAGCATCGGTGGATGCTGAAGAAAGTACCCTGGGTCGAAACGATAGCGATAAGCGATTAGGCGGGGACCCAATGGGCATTAGGTCTGATTTTATAAAATTTAAAATATGATTTCAGACTTTTCAATGTTTCTTAGTGTTTTACGGGTTTTTGTAATATCATTTTAAAATGATAATAAGGCTATTTTCTTAAGGTTGTTACACTCGTAGATTGTTCTATATAACAACTTCCATTCTTAAGCAACAGTTCTCCAATTTTGAAGTGCTCTTGTCCTAAACATGTTATAAAACATGATGGGTGACAGAGAGACGAGGGGGAGAAAGGAGAGAAGAGAGAGCCTGCATGCCAGAGAGAGCTCGAGAGCTGAAAAGTTTGTGCTAGAGTGTCGAGAGCATGGATGCCGAGAGCTGAGAGTGCGGGAAGGTTGTGTATCAGTGGGCGAGGGTAGTATAACAGAAAGGCCAAGAGGCTACGTGACAGAGGCCCATAGAGCTTGTGCTAAAGTGCTCGAGAGCCTGTGTTAGAGAGCCCCGAGAGCCTGAAGTGGTATAGAGCCACAAGAAGGTTGCGCTCGATGAATAGTTGTAGAATGAGGCTATGTAGAGATCGCTAGACTGTGCTATGAATTATGCAGGGAAACTTGAAGCTAGAGCTGTGCTTAAGTTGCATAGGGCCACAGAGCATGAACTTTAGGCAAATCACAAAGCTACAAAGTCAGATAGCCAACAAGCTATAGACCAAGAGTCCAGAGAAGTTCTTCTTGTGATTGATTCCTTTAATTAATGCTTCTTTGATTGATTCATCTCTTTAATCGATTCTTCGTGTAATCAATGTTGTGAATTCAATATTCAGCAAGCTTCAGCCATTTATTTAACAACTATGTGTCAGATGTCCATTTTCTTATGTAAGTAGCCATCTTCATGAGGATCGATGCCTTGAGAGCAATGGTTTGGGTAGCTTCAGCCATGACATCCACTTCTTCAGATGGCCTATGGTGTGAGGTATATGGTCATTGTCCACGTACTTCTTCTTTTGTACTATGTTGCAGATCCTTGATTGAAATTGATGCAATATCTTCTTTATTTCTTGTTGTCATGATTCCTTGCTTCATGTTATGAGGAATCTTCATATGATGTACTTTATTCTTTGAGATCCCTTGTTGTATGTTACTAGGACACTCTTGTTGTCATCATGCATGTGTTTTGCTTTGAAATCCATTTTGTGCCATGTTGGTGGGATGTGCACCATGCTTGTTTTTGTGTCATACTGATAGGAGTCCTTTGATTGAGAGTTCTAGCTGTGGAACATCTCTTAGAGCCAATCTTGCATGAGGGCATTCTTCCTTGTATGATCGAGACATCATCTCTGTGTACATCATCTTTATTGACAACACCTAATGCAGTGGCCTACACTACCTTCACTGGGGTTCAGAGACGTAATCCCTACTGGACGAACTCCATTAACAACGGCTTTTGTTCTCATGTGTTGATGATTGTTATGTTCTTCTTCCTTACATTCTATAGCTTTATTTGTTAATGTTATTTTAGAAATCAATTTTAACATATCACGAATGTAAAGGGTCTTGGTAAGGTCCTTCTTCACACCTGTACCTGGATCAAGAAGATATTCAAAGAATCAGGGTTGGAAATAAAGACCAACAAATGCTGCTACAAATGTTTGACAAAAAGGAGTGTGCATAGAAATAAGAAATTTTAGATTTAAAAATTCAACTGGAGGATGAATGCCAAAAATCGAAGGTTGAATTAATTTTTGCAAGGGAAGAATTAAAGAAGTCCAAAACTAGTGCTCAAGCATCAACAAGAAAATATGAAAATGTTGGAGGAGATAGTGATAATAACAAAATTGAAAATCTCTAGCCATTCATGAAGCAGAAAAATAAGAGGAGGCTCAATAAGAAGAATATAATGGGATGTGCTATAATTGTGGAATTCGTGGATACATAGCAACAATTTGCAATATTGGAGAGATCAAACTCTCTCATCAAAAGGATCAGCAAAAGGAGAAGCAACATCAAGCATGCATGCAAAGGAAATCTCCATATTTCAGGTATAATATTCCATATTATGGTTATTGTTTCTCCTGCAATGATTTTTGCCATAGGGCTATTGACTGCAGGGCACATGCAACGAATGAAATTTATACCAATAGAAGACATTAACCTATTCCTCTATTCCTTGGTCACATTATATATTTTTTTGTGACAATATTGGCCATAAGGCCAAGGGTCGTAAGCTTCCCATGTGTTTCAGGAGATCCAACTATAAACAGGATACTATTCAAGCTCAACCGAACAAAAAGAAGAAGGATCAACATATGAAAGTTTAGTGAAGAAAAGAGCAGCAAGGAAATTCCACCAAAAACTAAGGCCTGCTTGGTCTCAAGGGGAAAATATGGTTGCATCATGAGTTGAATGTATATTCTTGGATGTGAAATCATATCCAAAAGTGTGAATGAAGACAAATCTGCATTTTTAGAGATGCATGAGTTTATGGGGAGTTCATGAGGTTTGAACTGCATTTTCATTTCAGATCTATTTATTTTCAGTTTAATTTTTGATGGATCATCCATGTACATCTGTTGATAGTATTGGAGTAGCCATATGTTTTGGTTTTTATTGATGTTTATGATGATATGGTAACCATGTAGTATCCTTATATGCATTGTTTAGGTGTGATGAAGGATCACACATTCAGTGGGAGAATTTGTGCTTCCAAATGGATCTGCAGTTGTTGGCATCATGCTCAATGGAGGAGTTTTATTGTTCTTACTTGGCATGAGTGTGTTGTAGGAAAGGAGTTTGATTACTACTTTCATATAGTAGAAAAATAATATGTTTTGCATGAAATAGTTAGTATTTTGATGATGATCATACTCCTAGATGATATTTATGTCATGTGTTTTCATGCATATGTTGTTTCCATGGAGATAAGATGATGTGTTGAAGATAGTCCATCTAGATTGTGCAGTTTATGGTTTGCGATTTTTATTCTAGATGCATCATGTTGCTTCTCATGTGTTGATTGAATGGATGAGATATGAGAATAATGATTGCTGCTGCTCATGCTATTTTGATGCATGTTGGTGGATGAGTTTAGTGTTGCAAATAGTTCTATAATGTCCAATATTATGCTATTGTTGTTCTTGCTACCTATTGATGTGTTGCTGATGTTTTAGTTGATGATATGTTGATGGTTGATGAGCCTCATGATGATGAGGACATGTACTTGCTACTTCACTATAACATATTGTCATGTTTCTTATATTAGATGATTTTATTGATGCACATGTGGAGCACGGTAGTGGTTGCTAGTTGTTTTTCATGATCTTTCTGTAGGATATTCATTGATGAGATGATGATGGCCAAGGTGTTGAGTGGCCCATGTACTAGCACACGATATTTCTAGTTCCTCTATTACTGTTTTTTCACATTGAGAGACTATGTCATTGCTTATGGGGGCTTTGTACTTGTCTCATATGCCATGGATTATGTTGTTGTTTCCATATGGAGAATATAGCATTGCTCATTGATGTCATTTACTCATGTTGTTTCATGTTTTGGGCACATATGGTGGAGAGAACCTTTGTGTGCAATTGTATAAGCCATGTATTATCATTGTATTATCTTTTGGGTGTATTTCTCATGGAGAGACCCATGGTGTCTAGCATGTTGTCATTATCTATGTATGGGTCAATGGGAGTCCAAGTCATGTTTCATGTTATATATATTTGATGTAGCCCCACTATATTGGGTGCATGATGTAAACTTGGGACCATAGAGTCATGGTTGGTGATAGGAGAGTTTATAAATGATTCGTATGACAATCCTATGTATTTGTCACAACCATGTATTTTCTCCATGAAGCATTGTATTGTATTGTACTTCATTGTATATCATTGCTCAAATTTAGTTAGAGTCATGGTTCATGAGGAGTAGTCTCTTGCACTTGACAAGGATGCTTAATGCAGTAGGCAAATGTGTTTCTATAACAATATAGAGAGTGTGATTGCAACTCTATTACATGATTAGGTGGAGCATGTTCAGTTTCAAATTTTGCATGACATTGGTTTGAGACTCGATGGCAGTCGATCTCCTTGTTTTACATGATTATCTTGAAGGAGATACTTCTATGGGTTGCATCAGTGTGGTGTTATGTGTGATAGGGAGAACATTTCTCTCATTCAACACATTATTGGCATTGTCTTCAGTATGGTATGACCCTTTTCCATTGATGTCAAAGGGGGAGAGAATTTTGATAGATATCATATTTAGAGTTTCAACTTCAGTGTTGGATAGTATATGGAGATCAAACTCACATGTTGTTGAGGTTCACATCAATGCCAAAGGGGGAGCTTGTTGGCATTGATGTCAACATGGTCATGGTCATGATGCTAATTTTATATGCATGTGTGATGTGTGTTTGGCTTGGTGGTCTTGTTAGTTGGCATTGATGTCAACATAATTATGACTAGATCTAGTGGAGGTGATTTGGAAATGGATTCCACATGTGATGTTGGATTGATGTTGATGTTATGTTGGTTGAAGAAGCTACTACTATAGGTGATTGGAGTGCTTCTATAGGTATTCCATATGTCTCTACATGTCTTGGAGACATTGGAGTTGTTGCTACATGTGTGAAATAAGGTTGCTTGTGTTGGAGGTGCATCTAGTCATGGCCACGATGTTACTTGTTATATGCATGTGTGATGTGTGTTTGGCTTGATGGTCTTGTTCATTGGAATTGATGTCAACATACTTATGACTAGACCTAGTGGAGGTGATATGGAAATGGATTCCACATGTGATGTTGGATGGAGGTTGATGTTGTGTTGGTTGAAGAGGCTATTGTTGCAGGTGGTTGGATTGATGATATAGGTATTCCATATATCTCTACATGTATTGGAGACATTATAATTGTTGATACATGTGTGAAATAATATTTCTTGTGTTGGAGGTGTTTTTATTAGTGTTGGAGGCATTTGCATGACATGATGCTACTGCTATTGGAGATGTTGCTACAAGAGTTAGAGGTTGTGGTTGCTACTTAAGGAGTTGGAGGTGTTGATCTTGGTGATGAGGTTGGAAGAATAGGTATTTCATGTCACTGACTAGTTATTGGTATATGTAACTAGTTGAAAACTTGTTACAGAGGATTGGAAGCATGATTAGATGATGAAGAAGGTGTTTCATCAACCAACAGAGGTTTTGGACTGAAGTTCCATGGTTTTCTTCATCCTTCGCCCTAGTCACATGGAGCCAAAGCTTGTGGGAGTAGATGAAAATCTCTAGTCACCGGAAGACCAGCCTATGGCAGTGACTGTGATGCTCTAGTAGCATGGAGCTAGTGTTGTGCATGTGACCAATCATTTTCACGACTTTTTCTATGGATTTCACGTTGGTGAGTTATTGTTTGTGTTGTGGGGACATTCTTATTCATAACTCTTTAGTTTATGGTCGAAAAATTTCGCGGGACCTCAAAAAGTTAATTAAAGTTGAAGATATCAAAAGGCAAGTGGAGTTAGTGGTTTAATAGAGTGAATGAGTGGAATATGAATCAACTCAATATTATGAATAGAGTTTTGAATCCCAGTAGTTCTTTGTAATTATTGAGTTGAGCATCTCAATTCATCTATATATTAGATGAATATCAATGATAGTTTGGTTGGATGAGTTATGTGTGTGGAGTGAGTGTGATTTTGGATAATAGTGTGCAAGCTGTGTGATTTGTATTATGTATAATTTCTGAACCAATCTGCAGGTCTTGCTGCAGATAGTTGATGTTTCAACCATCACTTTTATGCAATGAGTAAGAAGTTGAGGTGTGGATTGGAGAAGTGTTTTAGTGTGATTGTGTTGCACTTTGTGGTGTATTGGATATTGGGGATTTACATTTTCATTGTGTGCTTTGATGCTATGTTGCTGCAGTGCTCATGTTGAGCAATTCTCTATTCCAATATGAAAATGTATGAAATGAGAACCACGTAGAGGGGTGGAGTTGGTGGAATTTGACGAAATCAATATAAGTGAGAAGTTTTCTCAATCCAATGGTGGTTGGATAGTTCCCTAGAAACTGGGTGAGGCTTGTTGGTCATGGTGGATTCCTGCAGATTGAAATCTTTAAAGACAATTTCTAGTTGAGGAGTAATCAGGCGTGGATCGTTGATCATGGTGGCCTTTAGCAGATGGTAGTTTGTAGATTCGCATGCGAAATAGTCTCCATTTGGTAGTAGCCATATTTGTATCTCTATGTAAATAATTGTTTGACATGATAGAATTTGAGCAACGCAACAATAATAGGTGGTTTTTTTCCCTACAGAGGGTTTTCCACTAGACATAATTGTGTCAATTCTGTTGATTACTTTTATGGTTGCATGTTTATTTTTGATGCTCTGATCTATGGTTTTGTATTTTAGTTTGTGCATGGTATAATAATAATAATTTTCAAAAAAGTTTAAAAGTGGCATCATTATGGATTCATCACCCGCTTCTTAGTAGTGATTTAGTTTCCAACAATTGCTAGCAAAGAAGGGCTCTTGCGTGCAACTTGATTCATATAGATTGGATCTTGGAGACTTTGGTAAAATTTTTGCAAATTTTCTGAAATGGATCAACAAGGAATTCTAGTACTTCATGAAGGTAAATTTTCAACTTGGAGAGTGAATTTCGATTCATATTTTTATTCGTTGATGAAGATATGTTTCTATTAGTTGAATATGGAGTTAAAGATGAATCAAATGATTTAGCTAAAAGGATTATTTTGAATAGTATTTCAAAATATGATAGCATGCATGTGAAGCATTGTGATACTACCAAATAAATGTTCAATAAGTTACAGAACTTGTATCTTGAAGGAAAATTGCATTTTTCATAAATGGAGAAAAATGCATAGGATTCTAATTTTATTGCAGTAACAAATCAATCCTTGTCACAAGAAGATGAAGGCACTAGTGATTGTAGTGGTAGATTGAGCATAAATACCAAAGAAAAGAAAGAAGAGATTAGTTTCAAAAAGCATGAGAAATCCAAGGTGAAGACACTATCGTGAGCACTAATATTGCAATAATAATGTTGTAACTCTTGGCCTGCTTACTTTACTCTTATCAACCCGGTAGTTTGTAACAAACTTGGAAGCAACGGTGTTGTATGCACAAGTACTAGTTCTTACTGCATGTTGTCACTTGGTTAGTCGGCACAAGATCACTAGGAGCTCAAGCCAACTTCTATGGATTCCTAAAGAAGCTCTATATGTGATGAAAGAAGAGATTAATCTACAAAGGCTACTCTAATTGCAAAAAGGAGAAAGACTGAAATGCAAAGCAAACCTAGTAAACCCTAATTAACCAACTAATCCCACTTTTGCAGAAAGCACTATGAAAAACATGAAATGAATGCCATTACTAATCAAGGAAGTAAACAACATCTATTCAAGCTATTTCTAGAAGTAAATGAGAAAAAGCATCTTTTTGGATTTCTATGTATTTTTATGTGAATTTTACATGCATGTATTTTATTGTGTGTGAAGGTGGCAGTGAATAAATGGGATTGAAGGGTGACTTTGGGACATGAAAGGATGTAGGATGGTGTGGATGGGTCCTAGGAGGTCTCAGGTGGCCTTCTGGAGGCTTTTCTCACAATCAGCCTTCGAAAGAAAGCCTACAGGAAAATCTACAAGAGGACATAGGGGATCTACAGCAGGTCTACAGGAGGTCTACTGGAGGAGGCCGAGAGCAGTTTTCATGGTTTTGAGGGTATGAGAGTGGGTGGAAAAGGTGGATGAAGGTTGGAATGAGGTGTTAAGGTGCCTAGGGTCTATCAAGAAACACCAGGAGAGAGAAATATGATTGGGTTTTCTCAAGGAGAGAGGAATAACTTCTATGGAAAAATGCAGAAAACTAAGGTAGATTTGAGGTGAGCTTTGGTCAACCTATAGGGCATGGATCAGAGATAGGATATGATGGCTGATAGTCTTTCCTATAGTTAGAAGATATCTACTGCAAAAGAACTAATAATCAACAAATAAGATCAAATAAGCAATAAAACAAGTGCATCTAGAAAAACAGAATTTTGCATCAAGATAGTCTAAACTATGATCTATGAAAGAAAATGCTAAGAAATGCTACAAGAAAGAAAGCATGGAAGAATACTTATTGCAAATAAATAATTGAGCTTGGTGGAAAGGATCTAAAGCAAAGCATTAAGCTTCTAACAAGCTGCAAACACTAGAAGTCCTATGAATGAGGAAAATCAGTGTTTTTGGGGCAACAAGAAGGTCTTTTCCTCAATTCATGGTCCCAAGGGGGGGAAGAGAGGCCAAGGCACTATTGCTAGCCTTTTGAATCTTCTTTTTATCATTGCTTAACCTTCTATATAAAGCACAAATTGAAGCAATTCCTAAGTCATAAAAAAACAACCTATTCTTAACCATGAAAGAGATACATCAAACAACAACTAATCTACAAACTGAAATAAAGCATATAAATACAAATAAAGAGGAACTTGATTGCTTGGATTGGGCCCTAACCCAAGAGCTTCAGCCCTCTGAGGTAACTCAGTGCTAACTCAAAAATGATTCCATCTTTATTTACAAAATAATAATAAGATTACATGAACTGTCAAAATAATAAGCTCGAAGTTGAGCAGAGTTTACATAAGAAAATAGCCAAAAAAAATCTAACAAAAATCTGACCCTAGTGAGGTCCTAGGCCTCTCTAATTATAAAACTAAAGTTACCAACATCTTCCTTAAAATCGGGGAGGCTTGGCTCCCAAAACTCGAGGCAATCATCAGTTATCCTCCACTTGCTCGGCTGCCTCCTAGTGCATTGATTTGGCAGTTTGTACTCCAAGCTGAATGAAGGTGAGTTCAAATTTGGGAGTAATAAATGAGGGGGATTCCCTCCTATAAGTCCTCTCTTTTGTCCATTTCGAGTTATTGCTGCGACTTGTCCACTGAATCTTTGAATTTGTCTTCAAAATTCAACAATAAGATGCATTAAACACACATTAGAGCACATGGCATCATAACTAACTCAACTCACTCCATAAGCATAAATATAATTAAAAAAACATAAAATACGCTAAGAGAATGGTTAATTTGGCTATGTTAGGAGGTAAAATGAGTCCATATAATTACCCATTTATGGGGCTCATCATCACCCCCTACTGAAGGTGTTGCTCATTCTTTGAGTAACTGAGTCCATCTCCTCATCTTTTATGGCCCTGGTGGCCTCTCCAGCATCCAAGCTTTTGATTTTGTTTCCTCTTCCTGGTCATAGAAGCTCGCATTTCTATCTATCTCTTCCCACTGCTTCTGCTCTTCTTCTTCTGTTTTTCCTTCGAGCATGCCTAACAGCAGTGGGGGACTTAGTTTGAGGCCAATCCAGTTGACCTGCAACCTCTGCATGGAGTGTTGGTACATTGGCACTCTCCTTAGTGCCTCTTTCATCCTCATGGGGGAATGATATTCCCTAATCTTCAGACTATGTGGTAAGGTGTTCCATCTCCTCATACATGCATGCACACAATCATCCCCAAGTAGCCTTTCCATGTCCTCAAAATGTGCAATGGCTTGTGTTTGATCACTTATATATCTAGGGATAATCTAAGGATTATTTGCAAGCAGTTGGTGTGTGTTGATGAGTGCCATGGGATCTGATGGCTAAGCTCTACTCATTAATGGCTCATTCTGCTCCCTTATAATCAACCTTTTTACTTTTGTTGCCCTTAACTCTTCATGGTTCATCCATAAGGCCATGGCCATTAGTTGTAGGTCCCCTAGCCTAGCATTGGGATCCCACACATTCATGTCTGTGAGGTCCATATTATGCAGGTAAAATTTTAACCATCTTTGCCTTATATTCTGTTGTGCTTTGGTCACACAGGTCCATAAATTTCTTGTAATCTTGAAAAGGCATTGTGCCTCTTTGTGCCAAAGTCTTGATCTGAAATTGTAGCCATTGGTCCTTGAGATAGAAGACATAGGATTTTGCTGGTGTTCTACACTACAATGCCTCCATGGACAAGCTGGCCATGCATGCCAGCTGGGTTTCTTTCTCCTTTAGCTGCCTCCTTAACAATTCATTTTCAGTTTCTAGTTGGCTTCTTGCAATTGCTTCTCTATGTTTGACAACACTTAACTCTATGCCCATTTCTCTAAGATTATTTTCCATATGGCCAACATCCTCAACTCCCGTGGATTTGGCTATTTTCATCCTACCTCCTTCAAGAAGATGGTAATAGGAGGTAAGGTTGGGTTGGGGATTAGGTTCTTGTACCTTTGTAGCTTCCTCCTTCCCCTTTGGATGCTCTTATATTATTTTCTCAAGTTGTTGGGTCTCCTATAATTTTGACAGTGTCTCTTGCAGAACTGTATGAGCCTCCTGTAGGACTGTTTTAAGGTTGCACTTTCTCCTTGCATGTGGAAGATCTAAGCATCCCTCTTTCATATGTGATAGGTGTTTTCAAAGGAGATTCTTTCCCTTTGACAGAGGGTGAATCTTCAATTGTAATTGGAGCTGTTGAAGATGGTTGGGGTTTCCCTATTTTGATCCTTGTGCTTTTCCTGGCCTTGAAATACATGGAGGCCTACCTTTTTCTCTTCCCTTTTGGCTTAATTAGAGTGCTTAGGTCAATGAGGGTAGCTACTACCTCCCTTTCTAGAGTCTCAAGGGACCCTTCTCTTTGTTTTGCCTCTACTGCCTCTTTTTCTCCTCCCTTTGTCTCTCTTTCCTTCTCTGTTTGCTCTGTTTCTTCCTATTCTATTTCTTCACCCTTCTCGTCTTCTATCATAGTTTCTTCCTTCTCCCTTTATTATCCTACTCAGTCATCATTTTCTTCACCTTATCCATCTTTCTGTTCTTTCTCCTCACTGTTAGAAGGACTGATATCATAGGTGAGAGCCTTTATGTCATCTTTTGTTGTCATGTTTCAGAAGACTTCCCATGCTATAGGGAGTGTGAATGTATGGAGGGCTTCTTACAATAAGATTTTGATTAACCCATGGTGAGCTATCTAATTTGAATTCCCTGCCTTAACTTTAATGCTGGAGTCTATGAGGGATTGTAGGAGGAAATAGGGGATGCTGAGTTTCTGGGCTATTGGAGTGTCCGTGCCATATATTAGTTCATGAAGGATTCTAAAATGGTAACCATAGACTATGTTGTACCTCCCTTCATAGGAAATGTATTTGATGATTTGGTAACTAACCTCATCCCAAGGGTATGGTATGCTAGCTCTTCTAATGCCATTTTTATCCTCTAAAAGGTTTTCATTGTTTTGGAAGAAGTTTTTCTTGGTAGCCTATCCAATTGGTTTCTCATCTTTTCTCCAAGGTAATCCAAGAGGAAGGGTAGTAACCCTAATGATAAATTCAAGGGTTATCTCCATGGAAAGACCTCTAAAAGTGACAGTGGCATGTGTTCTTGAGTGAGGGAATAAAAAGAGGGCAAACTCTCGGGCAATTTCCTCATAAAACCCTTGGAATTTCTCAAAAAATGTTCATCCAATTTGCCATTGTGAATATGGCCACTACTTGGGGATGTTCACGGAGCCTGGTGGAATTAATGGGCTCCTTCCTCATGAAACCTCTTGTCATTTTGTTTATGATTCTTTGGAACACCAAATGTGGAGATGGAGACAATAGTTTTGAAGAAAACAAGAAAATAGAGGAAAACTGTGTTTTTTAAAGAAAACAGGCAGAAATTTTTATGTATTTCTCCTTCTATGGACTTAATTCCTCCTTAAATTGATATCATTTCTTGAATATATTGATAATCAAGGTGGGTATACATGGAACCTACCTCCTTAGGCTAGAAATCATGCTAAAAACCCATCTTTTCTTCTTCAAAACAACTCGTTGCCCCTCCTGTAGAACTGTCTGTAGGTGATCCTATAGAACCTATAAGTGCTCCTATAGAGAATGTCGAGAGTAGGAGGATGGGAGAGATTGATGGAGAATGATGGTTTCAAGGTTGTGGGGGCACAAGGAGTCTTCTGCAGCTTAGTTTACGAGGAGAGAATGAAGGAAAAGGTGGTGAGAGTGCTTGAGGAGGAGTACTTATTTCTCTTTTTGGATATTTCTAGTGATGGGGGTGAACTGCCAAAAGTGTACGTTGGCCATATTTGGAACGTTGGTCCCCACCTACCTTGTCATCATGGTTTCTCCCCATAATCACCTCTCATTATTGCATTGGAGTTTACACACCCTCCACTACCTGTCCTTGACATCTCTCTTGAGTTTGATTGTGTGCACGTGTGGGTGACATCTTTGGATGAGTGCAATCAACTAGATGAAGGTGGCCAAGTTAACTGGCCACCTTTTCCTCATTCAAACTCAACCATCTCATTGCTCATGCATATATTTCAATTACACAAATGGAAACAGAGGAGTGGGTTAGTCACTTACCTATATTCGAATGCATGTGTTGTGAGGTATTTTGGCTCTTTCTACTGTTCCATACCTGTATTTCCTTTGATGCATGTTGTTTTCTTGCTAATGTGTGGCTATTTGTCCTGTGAAAGTATCCACTAGCTGGATCTGAGCTTCAGATGTCTCCTTCAATCCTCATGGTTGCACTTCTTTTGCTGCTATGGCTATATTCTAACAGGATTAGCTGCTACAGGAATTCCTAAAGGAGCTCCTGTAGTTGCTTCTCCCCTTAAATATTTAGCTTCTTTCTATGCTGGGAGCTATGAGGATGATGCCAATGATGTAGATGGAGATGGAGAGGTAATAGGTAAGCTGCAGGTGAGATTTAAGGATCTACTTCCTCTCTTATTTTTGTTTTTATTCTTTGTACTAAAAACTGTTTTTTCTGTGTTTTTCTGGGATAGGAAGAAAAAATGATGATTGCGGTGTGATGTAGGTGTGGAATGGATGTAAAGGAGGATTTAAGACTGTAGGATGGTTTATATGTTCTTACTAAAGCTTCCATTCCCCTCAAATTGCTTCTTATATTCATTTCTAGCTCTCTGTAATTCCTACAGGAGCCTCTTGTAGAAATGACAGAGCCTCCTGTAGAACACACAGTTTCTGAAAAGGAAGCACAGTGGGATGAAAGAAATGTCAAAAATGATGGAGAAGAGTGTGGAGGAGATAAGATAGGTGCTGGTGTGAATGTCAGGGCTTTGTGGCATCTTCTCTTGCTCTTTGTAGTCCTCCTACAAACCTGCAATGCACATTAAAATTCAATTTCTTTTTTATTTTCTTTCTTTTTCTTCTTTTCCTTTTTTTTCGAAAATAACTAAGGCGCCTCAAAGAGTTTTTCACCCTAATTCCGTGCCTTGGGTAGCTCCAAGGGAGGTTTTATTTTTTTTTTGCTGAAGCAAGAGTGGTGCCTTCTATATCATTAAGTCAACAAGAATTTACATAGAATACAAAAGTCCAAGTAACCCATGGACCTTGGCAAAAGAGCTAACCGCATATAAAAAGAGACCTTCATCTAGTCATAGAATTCCTCCTAACTTTGGAAGATATGAACAAAGAAAGGGCCTAGACGACAGAGAAGCAAAGGACAACTACAGAGGCCTCCAGACACAAACACACCTAACAAACCTTTAGAACCATAGCCTTTTAAACCCCGAGCCATCCAACGAATGAGAGAGAATCGCCCTACAAAGGCAAACGTAATTTAATGGTTGCGCCAGCCAAACTGCTCGATTATTCCCAGTCATGGATCTGCTCCACCAGATCCAACGGTCGTGAGCCATTTCGCGCAGCACTAGGTTCCTGAACATTAGCGCCCAGGGAGGGTAGTTTACTTTTTCTCTTTCCTTCCATGTGTTGGGTCGCCAATGGAATCACTCCCATAACTCTAAAACCACTTTCCACTTAAAAGCTATGAGATCGCCAGAAAACCTCCAGTACAACAAGTTGCCTTTCCACCGAAGGTAAAAGAGGAACAACCCAGCCCCACAAACAAGCCTGAAAAAACCTGACCATTGATCCCAATCGACAGATCCAACGGTGGAAAAGAGAATCGCACATCCCCACATGTCGTTGTTTAACGTGCGATTGCGACAGATTTCCATATGGTCCCTCTGCCATGAGTTAATCACTGAATGGGATCGCTGCCAATAGGTTGAAATTGCTTCCCACTCTCGGGGCTTGCAATCACTCCAAAACTGCTTAGGAGAATGAAAACTTTTCGGAGGCGAGAGGATATGGAAATCAGGGGCATCAAGAGCATCTAGCTCCCTTCCATATGAACAATTAGCTTTTCCAGAGACATTTGGAGAAGAGGTCTTTGCTAGCCTATCTGAAACCCTCAGAAAGATGCCATTCGCTATGTATCCACTGAGGCTCTGAATGATATTGTTGCTCTGACCTTTGTACCGCCATAGCTCACTATTCACTGTAAAACTAAAAAAGTACACTCCTTTGTTCATATAACTTCTGGATTACCAGTACTAATCTCCATGGTTCTGCTTCTAAATAGTAGCCAATCTTCCTCAACTTGATCATGGAATTTCGCCTTGAGACTTAGTTGGGTTAGCTCTTGCCATTTTGCTACAAAATTTTCCTCTGTGCAATTCACTCCTTGATTGGCCAGGGGATCTGCCAGCTTATTCGCCGTTCTACGGACATGTTTAAAAGTTATAGTACGGAGGCCTTGGAGGTGGTTGTGGTTTTGTTTAAAGACCAAAATGAGCTACCAATTCTTTGAGACCTTTTCTAGTGCCGTACCCCAGCTTATTTTCTTGGCCGAGTTAATAATTAACTTAGAATCAGCTTCAACTATCACATTTTGATGATTATCATGGAGCAAGAATTCTAAGCAGTGTTCCATAGCTAGAGTGTCTGACATGTTGTTGGTGGCCTTACCAAGATGACCATGGAAAATAAACAGGATATTCCCTTTTTCATCCCTTAAAACTCTGCCATGAGCCGCAGTGCCCGGGTTACCCTTTGAGGCTCCGTCAATGTTGAACTTCAAAAAACTCTTGGGGAGAGGTTGCCAAAAATCAAGCTCCGAGTCTTTAAATAGATTCTTCCCATTCAGGCTCTGAGGAATTAAATTTTGTAATCCTAGCTAGTAGAGAATCCTCCACTCAGAAGCTGAGAGAGGATTCTTAGGGAGATCTCGGACAATAGAACCCACAGTTTCTTGTAGCTGTTTTAGGATCTGATCATAGAGGAAAAGGGGTTGTCTTTTTTTCTCCTTGAAAATCCTGTTATTCCTTTCTTTCCAAGTGTTCCAGATTGTTATCACAAAACCTTGACCTGATAGGCTACTTATTAGGAAGGCCTTGTGTAACTCTTTCAAACCTACTTTAGGCTGAGGCTTAGCCTCCTCAACTTGAGAGGGCTCTCTCACTGGATTAAAGATTTTACTTTGAAGATTACATGGCTAACTCTATGGAAAATTTGAACAACAATGTATAAATGGTTGAAATACCAATTAACAAAATTCCATTGGGCTATGGAGTCAAAGTGTGTTTCATTACAACAACAAGATCAATTTCACATGGAAGTCAGGGCATAGAGGGTTTTAACATAAAAGCAAAATAGAGATATAATATAGAGAACACAACCTACAAACACATGAAGGAAGTTAGAGCATCATCAAATGAATTCTAAGTAACATGTGTCTATACCACTGCAAGCAAGTATATGAAGGAAGCCATGATGAAAATCAAACATTGAAACCCTTTCTGAATCCTGAGTAGTGAAAGCAGCTCTTTGTATTAACCTGAAAACATACAGTCATATACAATAGTACAATGTGCTTGTTTCTTTGAAAATTGCCAACATGTTGTGAATTGCATCTTCTCCAATATATAGAGTTTATTACATGACTTATATTCCTCCTCTAGGATGAGGAAAATTCGATTTCTACCTAACTTGACACCTATTGACACTTAAATTAAATGCAAATGACAGCTAACTAGCAGTCCTAGAGACCTAAAACAATTAGGAGTGTAACTCCTTATTATGATTAAACCACCTTAACTAAACATTAAATGCATTCTTTGATAGCTGCAACCTCATGGAGTCGAATTTGATGAAGCCTCCCACGTTGTCACCTGACTACTGATGACAAACCCTAGAAATTAGGGAACATGTTTCCCTATTTTTAGTTTTAGGATCCTTGAATGTTGGCACGTGGGATAGAGCCTTTATCTCCTTATCCATGACATATTTTAAAAAACTGAAGGGATTTTTTGTATTCCATTCTGTCTAGAACAAAAACCTCTCTTGGTTTTTTAAAACACTTCTCCAGCTGTCCAGAATCTATCCTTGCAAAACATGTGTCAAACAGGAAAAATCCGTTCTCTAAATTTTGGGTTTCAAAGAAAGCTTATTATCTCCCAACTGAAAAAACTTATGAATAAAGTGAGATATATTATTGTAGCTAGAGAGTTGATGAAGAGAAACCTCCTTCAGAATTCCAAAATACCTTTTCATTTGACCAAAAACTGAACTTCGAAAAGACTGCTAAAACCCGAAGACCAATCTTGACTTTCAATAGTTTCGTAGCGCAAGTTTAACCATAAATTCCTCCCACCTCAGAATGAATTTGAGGAAACTGAAAGATGTTTTTGTAGTTTGGTATGTTAGGAAGAAACACCTCTTTCAGTTTTCAAAATTGAGTTCGCAGCTGTTCAGGACCCCTTCTGGAAGTTGACTAGTAAACGCAGAAATCACAGTTTTTTATGTTGAACCAAGCTTTTTCAGGGATTTCGTAGCGCGCTATGAAAACTCCTAGTTCAGGGATTTCGTAGCTAGTTTCAAAATTTCTCCAAAATGATGTGAGATATGACTTATAAACACCTGGTAAGGCTTCTAGAACGTCGAATGAGGTTGTGAAACTTTATTTGGAAAAGAGATATGACCTTAAAAGACTTCTAACCTTATGACCTAACCCTTAAAGCATGAAATGACCTAAAGACCCTTTAACACCATGACTAGAAAGAGGGTTTGTAAATGAGAATGACACTATTGAGACTCTAATCCTATAAGACTATAACTAGAAACAAGGAAAACTTTCCTAAGTTAGAAACAAAGATTTTAGGGTGATAACAGTGGCTCCACTAGGGATAGTGTGCCCTTGTGGTATACTAAGAACTTGTAGCTCCAGTGTTGCTATCCATATTTTAGAATAAAACTCTAAACTTCTGCCCAAATTTCTCCTCAAACCTTTAATGATTTCTAAAAGAAGAATTTAATACTGCACCTACTGAAACAGATGCTCAGTCAACCTACCCTGAGCTTATTTTCACATTCCTACCTACCCTATCAGCTGTAATCTCCACTTGTAGCTCAAGGAATATGAAACTTCCAATGAAGCCAATCATCGATCTGATCTGACACTTGAATTTCTTGACTGTGCTTGAAGAAAAAATAAATCAGATACTGAAATACCCAAGGTAGTATGAGGTGTAACTGCTCTTCAAGATGAAAATATAACTGGGAGCCTGAACAATAAATCTTTTCCATGTAGTCAGCTATAAGGTCAAAAAACACATGGTTAGTTTGATGATCCTCATAACATCTTGTTACTTCTAACAACTGATCTTTAGTCACACAAAATTTATTTGATATGCTATCCAACTGCCTTTCTGAATGATTCCCACAAACAATGTAATTTTCTTCATTATAAAGATCATTCTTTGATGCAAGCTACTGCAAGGAATTGCAAAAATGAACAACCTTTTCCTCTACCTAAGGGTTATAAAAAGTTTCTTCCAGCATTTCTTTTTGGTGTTTGTAATCATTTTTATCCTCTTTATGATCAAAATACTAGCAAGTTTGCTGCATCTCTACATCAATCTCGGAGGACATAATATGATTTTCATAAGTAAACCCCTATTGATCTTCATGTTGCATTTCATAGGATGTTATCCTTTCTTCTGGTTGTTGAAATGTATTGTTATGAAGAGCCTCTAAAATTTCTTCATCCATAAACTCATCATCATAATAACAATCCTCCAAATATTGAATAAAACACATAGAATGTTTACAACAATCTTTGACCAACAATAAGGAAGGGTGACACTCTTTATACATGTCATGGAATACATCATGGAAATCAGCAAGAGAATATAATGAACCATTTTCCAAGCTTTTATACCAAGACCATGCTTTTCCTTCTAAAGTGGTCATAAACATCCTCATGAGACAATCTTCAGG
This sequence comes from Pinus taeda, assembly GCA_000404065.3. Classification (NCBI taxonomy): domain Eukaryota; kingdom Viridiplantae; phylum Streptophyta; class Pinopsida; order Pinales; family Pinaceae; genus Pinus; species Pinus taeda. The sequence goes on along the minus strand of APFE031035000.1, from coordinate 27,418 downwards.
GAACTGAACCTTAAGACTGCGTACATGCATATGGAACCTAACCAAATGAAGAGCAGCATTGTCTTTCTTTTCATCTTTGAATATTGGAAGATCATATAACCAATCAACCTTTGGCATAGGATTTGGAAAACCAGAGATATGAGACCGATTCATAGGGGCATACCTGGCATTCATTCTTGCAATGGAACTCATTTTGAAACTTCATCAAGCTACTGATCCTCTAGTAGTGGAGTCACCTTCCAATTTGTTATGTGGAGTCACCAAGGTAGTTTTGCAACCTCAAAAAGATGTTTGAGCTCCTGCTACCTTCAGAAGTTCAGCTTCTTGATTTCGGGAATGAATAGACTTCAGGCTCCTGGCAGATGCACCAAAATGTTATCACAAAACCTTGACCTGATAGGCTGCTGATTAGGAAGGCCTTGTGTAACTCTTTCAAACCTACTTTAGGCTGAGGCTTAGCCTCCTCAACTTGAGAGGGCTCTCTCACTGGATTAAAGATTTTACTTTGAAGATTAGATGGCTAACTCTATGGAAAATTTTAACAACAACGTATAAATGGTTGAAATACCAATTAAAAAACTTCCATTGGGCTATGGAGTCAAAGTGTGTTTCAGTACAACAGCAAGATCAATTTCACATGGAAGCCAGGGCATAAAGGGTTTTAACATAACAACAAAACAGAGATATAATATAGAGAACACAGCCTACAAACACATGAAGGAAGTTAGAGCATCATCAAATGAATTCTAAGTAACATGTGTCTATACCACTGCAAGTAAGTATATGAAGGAAGCCATGAGGAAAATCAAACATTGAAACCCTTTCTGAATCCTGAGTAGTGAAAGCAGCTCTTTGTATTAACCTAAAGACATACAGTCATATACAATAGCACAATGTGCTTGTTTCTTTGAAAATTGCCAACATGTTGTACATTACGTCTTCTCCAACATATAGAGGTTATTACATGAATTATATTCCTCCTCTAGGACAAGGAAAATTCGAATTCTACCTAACCTGACACCTATTGACACTTGAAACTAACTATTAAATGCAAATGACAGCTAACTAGCAATCTTAGAGACCTAAAACAATTAGGAGTGTAACTCCTTATTATGATAAAACCACCTTAACTAAACATTAAATGCATTATTTGATATTTGCAACCTCATGAAGTCGAATTTTATGAAGCCTCCCACGTTTTCACTTGACTGCTAATGACAAACCCTAGAAATTAGGGAACATGTTTCCCTGTTTTTAGGTTTAGGATCCTTGAAAGTTGGCACGTGGGACAAAGCCTTTATCTCTTTATCCATGACACATTTTATGAAACTGAAGGAGGTTTTGGTAGTCCATTATGTCTAAAACAAAAACCTCTGTTGGTGTTTTAACAAACTTCTCCAGCTGTCCAGAATCTATCCTTGAAAAACATGTGTCAAACAAGAAAAAATCGTTCTCTGAATTTTGGGTTTCAAAGAAAGCTTATTATATCCCAACTGAAAACACCTATGAAGAACATGAGATAGGTTATTGTATATGGAGAGGTTAGGAAGAGAAACCTCCTTCAGAATTCCAAAATACCTTTTCATGTGACCAGAAACGGATCTTCAAAAAGACTACTAAAACCAGAAGGCCAAGCTTAACTTTCAGCAGTTTCGTAGTGCAGGTTTAACCATAAATTCCTCCCACCTCAGACCGAATTTGAAGAAACGGAAAGCAATTTTTGTATTTTGGTATGTTAGCAAGAAAAACCTCTTTAATTTTTTAAAATTGAGTTCCCAGCTACTCAGGACCCCTTTTGGAAGTTCACTAGTAAACGCATAAATCAGAGTTTTTTATGCTGAACCAGGCTTTTTCAGGGATTTCATAGCGTGCTACAAAAACTCCTAGTTCAGTGATTTCGTAGCTAGTTTCAAAATTTATCCAAAATGATGTGAGATATGATTGCTAAACACCTGGTAAGGCTTCTAGAACATGGAATGAGGCTATGAAACTTTATTTGGAAAAGAGATATGACCTTAAAAGACTTCTAACCTTATGACCTAACCTTTAAATCATGAAATGACCTAATGACCCTTTAACACCATGACTAGAAAGAGGGTTTGTAAATGAGAATGAAACTATTGAGACTCTAATCCTATAAGACTATGACTAGAAACAAGGCAAACTTTCCAAAGCTTAGAAACAAGGCAAACTTTCCAAAGCTTAGAAACAAAGATTTTAGGGTGATAATGCAGATGATGAAGCTTGGTGTTAGAACCTAGGCAATGCTAAGAATTTCATTATTCGTAAAATTTCTTCTCCACTTGCTAAGGGTATTAATGATGCTTCCCTAGTCTCTATCGAACTGCTGGAAAATGGAGGCAAAGGAATCCCACAGCTGGGAAGAAAAGGAGCAGTTATTGAGAAGATGCTCCATTATTTCCTCATGCTCTTCACAGAGCTGGCACCTGGATGGCCCCAAGACACCTCATTTCTTGATGTTGTCCCATGTCAAAATCTTCCTGTGTTGCACCAGCCACATTAAGATTTTAATTTTTATCCAACCTTGTTGTCTCCAAAGTCTTTGCCATACTTTATCCGGAGCCTATGTAGCCACACCAAGGAGAATATTTTTGGCATCCTTAAGATTAAAGGTGCCCTCATTGTTGCTGCCCCATCTTAGCTGGTCATTCCCTTCTGAAACTAGAATCTTCCAAAATCTAATTCTTGCATAAGTATTTCAGCTTTGTCTTTTATAGAGTTGTCATCTCTAAGATCTAATTTCCTCCATTTTCTCCACTTTCCTGCCTCGTTGGTTTGGTCCCATAAATCCTTAATTTTGATTAATCCGTTATCGTTTGTTTCATCCTTAAGTTCCTTTATTTCTTATTTCAAAAGAATGAGTTCCTATTGCCATCTATCCTCCCAAAATAGAGCTAAATTTCCCTCTCTTATTTCCCAGAAGCCATTCTCTTGCACTAGACCTATATTGTCCCAGGCCTTGTTCCATATGTGTGATCCCTTGATATTACCATCCATTCTTATATGATCCTCACTAGGCGATGAACTGGCATATTTTTCTTTCCAAATTGTGGCCCACTGAGCCTTGGGTTCTTTTAGCCAACACCACCAAAGTTTAGCCCCTAGATCTTTGCTTAAGATTTCAGGATCATCCAGTCCTAGGCCTCCATGATTTCTAGGTTTGCAGATTTTTTCCCAGGCTACCAAGGCCTATTTTTTCCTTGCTTCCCCCTTCCCCACAAAAAGTTTCTTTGTGTGTTTTTGATAAGCAGCAAAACTCCTTTAGGAGTTGGGAGAGCAGACAACATAAAAATAGGGATAGCTTGAAGAACAACCTTAGTGAGCACTAATCTGCCAGCTAGGTTTAGGGACCTTATTGTCCAATTCTGATTTTATCTTGCAATTATTGATAACCATCTCCCAAATGCTTTTGTGTAGAGGCTTAGCAGTAAGTGGTATCCCCAGATACTTTGAGGGAAGAGAAGCTCTTTGAAAACCAAAAAATTTAGCAATGTTCTTTTGAATGGCAATATTAGTATTGAAGAAAAAGATCTTGGATTTGTTGAGATTAACTTTCAGACCTGAAGCTTTGGCAAATTCATTTAGAATTTGTTTGGATGCAAGAGCTTCTTTGACTATGGGAATTCCTTGCAGCATGGTGTCATCCATGAACTGTTGATGCGTCCAAGCCTGACCTCTGTCAGAGAGTTGAAGACCTTTCATCTTACCGACTTCTTTGGCATGATTGATAGACCGACCCAGACCTTCCATCTTGAGGATGAAGAGAAAGGGAGAGAGTGGATCCCCCTCTCTGAGGCCTCTAGAGGGAAGAAAAATTTTAGAGGGAGATACATTGACCAAAATAGAGAAACTTGAGGAGGAAACCAGGGCCAAGATCCATCTTACCCAGTTGTGATCAAACTCAAAAGCTATAAGAATTTTCCTGATATAAGTCCAGCTTAGTTTATCATAGGCCTTCGCAATGTCCAATTGCATGATCATACCAACTTTTCGGTTGTTAGTCAGAGAATGAACCACCTCGTGGGCTTAAATGATATTGTTAAGAATTTACCTTCCTTCCACATAACTAGCTTGTTCCACAGAAATTAGTGAAGGGAGGAGAGGTTTGAGTCTATTGGCCACCACTTTTGATATTATCTTGTAGACCACAATACATAAAGCTATTGGTCTAAATTTGTCAGGAGTCTGAGTAGCCTCCTACTTTGGGATAAGTGCAATGAAAGAAGTGCTCAGAGCTTTCAAGATAGTTTTATTCATCCTGGAATCTTGAACCACATTCAGAATATCTTGTTTAACAATGCTCCAATAGGCCTTAAAGAAATCAATTTTGAAACCATCTGGGCCCGATGCTTTACCATTTTCCATTTCTTTGAGCAATTCGCTGACTACATTCTCGGTAACTAGCTTGTTGATGTTGAAATTGTCCTCATTGGACACCATCCCAGGAATGTACCTTATGAAGTTTCTGATGGAATCTTCTCTGTCATAACAAGTTTCTCTGGCAATGCCTTGAAAGTGCTTAACTAGAGCTTTTTGTATTTCAGCATGAGAGTTGTGAAGAATGCCACTTTCATCCTTGATCACTGAGATTTTGTTGTGAACTCTGTTCGCCATTGTGGATCTATGGAAGAAACTAGTGTTTCTTTCTCCCTCTTTAAGCCATTGAACCCTCGATTTTTTCCTCCAAAATATTTCCTCTTGTTTACATAATTCCTCCCATTCTTGATGGTATTTGGTGGCCTGAACATTTCTGGATTCATCAAAGCCGTTTGTGATAAGGACTTGGTTGAGTTCTTGAATTTTACCTTCTACTACTTTTTTAGCTGTAAAAATGTTGCCATATTCATTCTTGTTCCATTCCTTGAGTCTAAGCTTGATGTGTTTTAGTCTTTTTTGAAGAAGGAACATTCTGGTGCCCTGAATGTTCAAATCTTTTGACCACCATTTGGCAATATCATTGTTGAAATCTGGATGAGAAAGCTAGATGTTTTCAAATCAAAAAGGTCTATTCCTTGGAGTACCAATACTCTATACCTCTGGAAGAATTGGCTAGTGGTCAGATCCTCCAAAGGGTAGGATTCGTGCTGAAATTTCCTTATTATTGAGCATAAGGTCTTCAGATATCATGAATATGTCTAATTTTGAAGCCACCTGAGATTCCCCTCCTCTTTTGTTGTTCCAAGTAAAAATTCCATTACTAGTTACAATGTCTACTAACTTCATAATATCAATGAAAGACTGAAATTTCAGAGAGTCTTTACTTTGAACTCTAGTTCCACCCTTTTTTTCTGAAAGCGATTTAATCATGTTAAAATCCCCTTTTAGAATCCATGGCATGCCTGCATATCTATCCCTTAGTTCCTCCAGAGAATCAAGAAATTTTAGTTTTCCTTCCAGTCTTTGGGGTCCATACACATTAGTGATTAGGTATGTTTCCTTGTCTTCGACAGGCTGGATAACTACAGAAAGATAATCACGAGATGCCTCAACATCTAAAATTTATACTTTCTTAGGATTCTAAAGGGTGAGTATACATCCTGCTGTATTCTCCGCTTTGACTTCCAGAAACTCATAACTATTGAGCCACCTACTATGAATCTCTTTTAATTCATGAATGGAACATTTATTTTCCTGGATGAAGATCACATCTGAGGCTATTTGTTTCATTCTATTACTAATCAGTCTCTTGTTTTCTTCTACTACCAAGACCTCTAATGTTCCAAGAAGTAAACTTCATTATTAAATATTGGTAAAGGAGTAGTTGGTTAGGTCTTTCATCTTACCTGAGTCTATCATTAGCTTTCCACATTCCATCAATAACTCGTTCTACTTTTTCCTGCCTCTTTTTTTCCCTGGGTTTCTGGGTGCTAATCTAGGTATGGGTTTTTCCATTTTAACCCCTTCCTTACTGTGCTTTTCCTTGCTCCTTTGCCTTTATGGTCCTTTGTTTTGGGTTTTCCATAGATATAGTTGCTGGAATTTGTTGAAATCCTCTGGAGGTAAAGAGTCTATCCCTCCTTTAGTTCCTTGAGACAAGAAATCCTCCAGATCAAGATTCTCTTTCTCAAGAATCGCCTGAAGTTCTTGGTCCTCTATTTCTATCTCACTTTGGGTCATCTCATGATCCATTTCTGTTTCTGCATCACTTACTAGCGTTACTGTCTACAAAATTTTATCTGGTGTTTGTTCCTTATCATCTTATTTCCCTTCTTCCATTGGTTCCTCCCCCTTTGTCTGGTCTGCTATGTTAAATTCTTCTTCCACTTCTAGGACTTGGAACCTATTTTGTTTGGTTTGTAGTTCTTCATATTTCTATGCCTTTGATCCTCTCTTGTTTCCTTTTCCTTTGTTTTCTACTTTCTGAAAGCTTTTATATTCTTTCATGGCATTAGCTTTACTCTTATTCTTTCTTTTAGTCAAAGGGAAGTCCTTGAATAGGTGCCCATGTTCATGACATTTGCGGCATCTGAACGGAATATGTTCATAGTCTATGGTTTGAACCCATTCTTCATCATAAACTTCCAAAATTATTTCATTTGGAAGAGCACTAGAGAGGTCCATCTCCACACATATTCGAGCAAAGGAAGTATACTTTCCCCTCCTAGTGGCTTCAAAATCTTTAACGAATCGTCTTAGCTTATTTCCTATGGTTGTTAAGGACTCTATTTGCCAATAATCAAGCAGAAGAGAGTATAGCCTTACCCAAACCAGGACTGAAGTAAAGGTCTCACATTCGTGGACAAAATTCATGATCCAAGGTCTCATATAGAGACCTACAGCAGCAAAGAAGTAGGGCCCACCTTCAAAAACTCTATCCTTATCTTCGATGCTTGCAAAAACCACTGTAGAGAAACCCTTCGAACCCAGGTGTAAGTCAATGCTTCCTTTTGGTTTCTAGTGGTATCTTATCCACATTTGAAAAGCTTTTTTAGTGGGCCATAAACCCATGAGTTTACAAATGATTGCATAGGTTTGCATATGGTCCCTGTGCTCCTATAGAGTAGGCACATTTAACGTGACTCTGGGAGTAACAGCAGCTTTGGGCTTACATGGGCCCATGTATGCTTTGTTTTCTGTTCCCTGTTCCTTGTCTTCTTCCTAATTTTCTTTAATAATACTTTTCTTTTTGGATTCTTGTCCATCTTGCTCCTCTTCACAGTTCTTATTCCTTCCCTTTACAGGTTCTCTATCATCTTCCATGGGTTTTTCCCCCTACTGATCACAGCATGCTTGAAAGAGGGAGTGGAGCTCCCTCCCTTGCATCCCTCCATGGATCGCTGCCTCTGCAACAATGCTGTAACCCTAGATTTTTGGTTTTTCGTCTTCCCACCGCACTTTTTCACTCTAAGGGAGGTTTTCGCCCAGGGATCTTATTCTCTTTTTCTTTTATTTTTTCTTTTGACATCACTAGGCTTCCCCAGGAGAGGTTTTCAACCCAATGATGGGACTCCAGTGCCTCATGGACATTTTCACTTGAGTCCTTATTTTTTCTTTTTTCTTTTCCCTTAGTGAGTGGGTGAAGTGGAAGCCAAGACATTCTCCACTACCATCATTGTCTTATTCAAATCTTTAATGAACTCTCGCTTGGAGAGGGGCTTCTTGTAAACTTTGAACCGACGTCCATTGACAAGCATGGGGATGGCTTCATCATCAATGGTTTTGATCAGAACTAAACCATTGTCATTGAATTTTTCCACAGTGTAGGGTCCCAGCCATCTTTTCCTCAGCTTGCCTTTGAAGTCTTTATATCTTGAATCATAGAGTAGTGCCTAATCTCCCTCTTGAAATTTCTTCTCGTTGATATTTTTTTCATGCCATATCTTCCTCTGAAGCTGAACTACTTCTGTGTGGAGAAAGACCTGCAATATTTGTTCATCCAATCCATTGAGTTGGAGTAATCTTTCCTTCTGTGCATGGCTTAGGTCTAGGTCCAGCTGAGTTGCCATCCTTAGTGTATTGAATTCAAATTCTATTGACAGCAAAGCTTTCTACCCATAGACTAGTTAGTGTGAACCCTATAGTCACCTTCTATGTTGTGTTGTAGGCCTAAGTGGCCTCAACTAATCTATCTGCCTAGTATTTTTTGCTGCTTCTCATTACCTTGGTCAGGATCCCTTCCAAAGCTTTGTTAGTGACTTCCACCTACCCATTGGCTTGTGGATGGTAAGGGGTGGAAGTCTTGTGCTTGATTTTATGATGTGTGAGCAGGTCTTCAAGCAAATTGGAAGTGAACTAATTGCCTTGATCTGTGACCAATTCTCTTGGATACTAGAACTTGTAGAATATGTTTTCTCTCAAAAGCTCAGCTACTTTTTCCTCTGTTGCTACTTTGATTACTTTTTTTTCTACCCACTTTGTCAGGTAATTGGTGCAGACAATGATGTGTTGTTTCTATTTTGAAGGAGGGCTGATAGGACCCATGAAGTCCATGCCCCACTTCTCAAATGGCTCAAAGGTCACTTGAGGTAGCTTTGGAATCTCATCCTTTGGAGTAGGTTTCCCCATCCTTTGACATTTATCACATTGGCTAGTGTATCTCCTCACATCTTGATGAAGAGTGGGCTAGTAGTAGCTTGCTTGCAATATCTTGAAGGCAGTTCTTTTTGCTGCAAAATGACCTCCACAAGGCCCATCATGACAGGTCAGAAGGATGTCAAAGACTTCCTCCTCCCTAACACATCTTCTCAAGATCTGATCTGGGCCAAGTTTGAAGAGATTGCCCCCAATCTAGGTGAAAGGGGTGCTTTTCCTCACTATCTTGCTCTTCTCTTTTGAAGACAGATGTGGTGGAAACTATGTTGAAACCAAGTAGTTTGCTATATTAGAAAACCATGGAGAGAGTACTAAGATAGCAAATAGGTGTTCATCTGGCATTTAGTCATCCACCATTCCTTCTTCACTTGCAAGAAAATTTACTCTAGACAAAAGTCAACAACAACATTTTCTTTCTCAGGCTTATCAACAATGGTCAAATCAAACTGCTGCAGTAAAAGCAACCATCTAATAATGCAAGCATTCACATCTAGCTTGTTCATTAAATATCTAATTGTAGCATGATTAGTGTGCACAAAAGTTTGATAGCATGTGATATAATGTCTAAATTTGTTTGAAGAATGTACAACAACTAGGAACTCCTTCTAAGTCACTTTATAGTTTAACTCTACCTTTGACAAGTTTTTGCTTATAAAGTATATGGCATAAGGTAACCTTTCATCAATTTGTCCCAAGGCTGCTCCTATTGCTTTGTTTGAGGCATCTGTGTGAATGTGGAAAGGTAGGGCCCAATTTGGGCCTCTCAAGATTGGGGCAATCACAAGCTTGCTTTTTAAGGTATCTAGGGCTACTTGACAGTTTTCCGACTATATGAACGTGACATATTTACCTAAAAGGCCAGACAAAGGAGAGGCTAGCTTACTAAAATCTTTAATGAATCTTTGGTAATACCCAAAGGAAACTTCTAACTTCTCTCACCTTTGAGGATGTGGGACCCTTTGGATGATGGCAATTTTGTTGGGGTCCACCACCAGTCCTTGTTGAGATATTGCATGACCTAGCATGGTCCCTTCAGTCATAAAAAATTCACATTTTTCTAGGTTGAGGGATAGGTTCATCTCAATACACTTGTCTAGAACTTTTCCTAGGTTAGATAAAGTTTCTTGAAAGTCAGAGCCATAAGGAGTAAAGTCATTCATGTATATCTCTACTGCGTCATGAACTAATTCAGAAAATATACTCAATACCGCTCCTTGGAAAGTGGCGGGAGCATTACACAAACCAAAAGGAAGGAAATGATATGCAAAGGTACCCCAAAGACAAGTGAAAGTGGTCTTATCTTGGTCTTCCAGGCTGATTTGAATTTGATTGTACCCGCTAAACCCATCTAGGAAAGAGAAAAAAAAAATTCCCTGTTAGACCGTCTAGCACTTGATCTATGAAAGGTAAAGGAAAATGGTCCTTTTTAGTGGCTTTGCTAAATTCCCGATAGTTGACACAAATTCTCCACTTACCATTTTTCTTTGGCAGTAGCACCAAAGGAGAGACCCATTCACTGTCAGAGATGGGATAGATGAATCCTTCATCAAGCAATTTCTGCAATTCTTCCTTAACAATATCTTTAAGTGCTACATTCATCCTCCTTTGAGGCTGCCTGACTATCTTGCAAACTTCCTTGATGTATATATGATGAGTACAAATAGAAGGGTGCACTACTTTCATGTCCTTATAACTCTAGGCGAAGGCATCTAGGTGTTTTCTCAGCAAGCTACATAATTCCTTCTCCTGGGAAGTGGATAGGGATGGATTGATTTTCAAGGTTCTTTCTAGGCCGAACTCTATATTCTTAACATGGGGAGAGGTCGGGTCATCCACACAGAGATCAGTTGAGGGGTTGTTCTGGGTTTCTCTCATGATGTCCTCTAAGGGTAATACACTAGGAGGTGGATTCCGAATCAAATTTTCAATCATATCATCCTCGTCTTGTGGTTTTCCCCCCATGAAAGTTTCTAATGCACGAAGTGGTGCAGAATAGACTTCATCCTCATCCTCCTCCTCCAACCAGAGAGGTAGATAATTTTCTAGTAAGGGTTGGGCAGGAGGGTATAGGATTAACTACTTGGACATATGCCCATTCTTTATGGTCATGTTCCTAGCTCGACAGCTGATGTATGCATCGGCGGTATCCAACCAGGGTCTTCCCAGGATAAGAGGATACCCAGTGAGCTTTGCATTCAGCTGGAGAACTAAGAAATCCACAGGGTACTCCCAAGAATCAATGGGGACCATCACATCTTCCACAATCCCCTTAGGGGTCACAGTGAAGCAGTCTGCTAACTATAGCATGATTATGGTCTTCCTCAAGGAGCCCTAGAGGTTAAGTTTGAGCATTGTGTCCTTTTTCATCACATTAATGGAAGCTCCCAGATCAATCAAGGTATGTGGGATCATGGTGCCATTGATGTGGACATCAAATATTGGGCTTCCAGGGTCCAGATATTTTGGACAAATTGCCTGCCCCAACATCAGGTCAGACAGTTGTCCTATGACATTGACGGTTGGGGAATCTCTCTTGCACCTTCCTAGATGCATAAAGAATTTCTCTTTGATCAACCTATTGTAGATAGGCACATCATTTGTGGCTTGGAGAAGTGGTATCTTCACACATAACTATTTCAATCCTCCCAGAAATTTAGTTTCTTCTAGGGTAGGCTTTGTTGTCCCAGATAGTCTCTCAGAAAAGGGTGGAATTACTTTAGGTTCACTTCCCTCTTTATCTTCCTCAACCTCCCTAGGTGTAGGCTGGCTATTTGGGAGAACCTTCCCTAATTGTAGGTTAATCTCCTGAATCTCCACAGCATAAGTTGGGCATGATGGTTCCCCACTATACACTTGTTGAGCCTGTCTGTTGTTCATGTTCAGGTTCAGTTGGGTAGGCATTTGGGTTTGCCTTGGTGGAGCAGAAGGTAATGGTTGGGGTTGAGCAAGTGGTGGAGGTAAAAGAGAGGGAGGAGAGTTGTATTGGGGCCTCCATCCCTGATGAGATGCATTCCACTGAGGCTGTAGCTGAGCATAGGATTGGAATGAATGGGTGGCTGGTTGGGCATGATATGGAGATATGAAGGACCATAGAGGAGGCATGGACTAGGAAGGATGAGTACGAGGGCCCCAAGAAGATATGGAAGTTACTTGGTTGGGGTGGTAGTATGCCTGAGATGTCCCTTGCATCCCCTGTTGGTATGGTCTAGGTCCATGAGGTCTTCTTTGGTTCATGAAATAGAGTGGTTCAATGGCTCCTTCGGCCCCTTGGTATACTGCTTTAAGTTTAGGCAAGGAAGGGCACTTATCTGTAGAATGATCTTATTCACAGACTGAACAAACCTCTATAGAGTTCAATGAACATTCATTCCTAGGATGCCTCCTAGTGCATCTAGGACAAAAAATGGCCAAAGCCCTCTCTGCTTTCTCTTGTTTCCTTTTGATATGTTAGGTATCCATTTGAATGGAAAGCGTTTGCAACATCTCACTCTTGAAGTCGTCTAGCATGTTTCCAATTTCTCCTTTAATAGATGAATTAGAAGAAGAGGTACTGGCCATGGGTTGACTCCCCCTACCTTTCTTTCTGGCTGCTCTAGAATGGTTTCTAAAAACAATCTTTATGTCCTCATAAGATAGTTGGTAGATGTCTCCCCTAGCCAATAGATGGAAGGTGTCTAGAAGGTCTTCCAAAATTCCCTTGAGTAGGACAAACTTCAGAGATTCAAGGTCAAGTGTACACTTAGCTCTTTTGTAACTGAGATGGAACCTCTCTTCATAATATTTCAAGGATTCATCACTTCCCATGGTCATTCAGAAGATTTCTTCTTCAGTATATTTTGACCGATAGTAGTCTTGATACTTGTCATTAAAGGCCTACTGCATTTGAGCCCAAGTTGCAATACTATTGCTAGGTAATCCCATGAACCAGTGCAAGGCTACATCCTTGAGAGTAGAAGGGAACAATTTCAACTTTTGCTCATCTTCTGCATAGTCATAGGTTCAACAGATAATAGCAAACTCAAACAAAAAGGTGTCAGGATCTTTTGTAGTCAGACCATGGAAATGAGGTAGGCTAGAAGGGCTTATATTCTTCATTTTGGTGTCCCTGTTGGTCTCCTGAATGGGGAAGGTACCCTCTATTCTTTCTCCATTCTCCCTAGCATTTTTGTGTTCAGCCATTGGCTCTAAAGGAATGTTTTCGTCTTCTTATTCACGTATAGGTTCTTCAAATATGTCAGGTTGTTTGCCTAAGGGTTCTTCTTGATCGCAACCACCGAAGAAGAGAGAATGTTGGCTGTGTGAAGCAGTGGGGGTGTTGGGCAAAAAATTTCCTAAATTATCTCTATTTCTATGAGGCATGAAAGGAAATCTTTTTGGTTAGTTTTTATTTTTTCCCCACATGGATAGTACCCACAAAATTGAAATTGATTAAACAAAACAAATTGCAAAATGAACTTGCTGATATGAAATTTGCAGAATTGAAAAGGAAAGCAAGGAAATGCAGAACTGGAAGAAAAGAAGTGACTAATCTACTTTTGCTAAAATTGAAATTGCAGAATTGAAAAGGAAAGCAAAAGAAATGCAGAACTAAAAGAAAGGAAATGACTATTCTACTTTTGCTAAAATAAACTATTAGCATAATGTTGCAATAGAAAATAGAAGAAAGCAATAATCACAAAATATTCTGACGCTTCCCCGGCAATGGTGCCAAAAAGTGGTGAGCACCAATATTGCAGCAATAATGTTGCAACTCTTGGGATGCCTACTTTACTCTTATCAACCTGGTAGTTCATAACAAACTTGGAAGCGACGGTGGTGTATCCACAAGTACTAGTTCTTACTGCAGATTGTCACTTGGTCAGCTGGCACAAGATCACTAGGAGCTCAAGTGAACTTCTATGGATTCTAGAAGAAGCTCTATATGTGATGAAAGAAGAGATTACTCTACTGAGGCTACTCTAATTGCAAAAAGGAGAAAGACTGAAATGCAAAACAAACCTAGTAAACCCTAATTAACCAACTAATCCTACTTTCTTAGAAAGCACTATAAAAACCATGAAATGAATGCCATTACCTACTCAAGGAAGTAAACAACATCTACTCAAGCTATTTCTAGAACTAAATGAAAAAAACATCTTTTTGGATTTCTATGTATTTTTATGTGAATTTTACATGCATGTATTTTATTTTGTGTGAAGGTGGAAGTGCATAAGTGGGATTGAAGGGTGAATTTGGGACATGAGAGAATGTAGGATGGTGTGGATGGGTCCTAGGAGGTCTCGGGTGGCCTTCTAGAGGATTTTCCCACACTCAGCCTTTAAAAGAAAGCCTACAGGAAAATCTACAGAAGGACACAGGGGATCTGTAGGAGGTCTATAGGAGGAGGCCGAGAGTAGTTTTCATGGTTTTGAGGGTATGAGAGTGGGTGGAAAAGGTGGTTGAAGGTTGGAATGAGGTGTTAAGGTGCCTAGGGTCTATCAAGAATCACCAAGAGAGAGAAAGATGATTGGGTTTGCTCAAGGAGAGAGGAAGAAGTTATAAGGGAAAATGCAGAAAACTAAGACAGATTTGAGGTGAGATTTGGGAAATTTGTAGGGCATGGATCAAAGAGAGGATGTGATGGCTGATAGACTATCCTATTGTTAGAAGAGATCTGCTGCAAAATAACTGATAGCCAATGAATAAGATCAAACAAGCAATAAAATGAGTGCATCTAGAAAAACAAAATTTTGCATCAAGCTAGTCTAAACTATGATCTATGAAAGCAAATGCTGAGAAATGCTACAAGAAAGAAAGCATGGAAGAAGACTCATTGAAAATAAAGAAGTGATCTTGGTGAAATAGATCTAAAGTAAAGCATTGACCTTCTAACAAATTGCAAACATTAGAAGTCCTATGAATGAGGAAAATCTATGTTTTTGGGGCAGCAAGAGGGTCTTTTCCTCAATTCATGGTCCCAAGTGGGGGAAGAGAGGCCAAGGCACTATTTCTAGCCTTTTGAATATTCATTTTATCACTTCTTAACCTTCTATAGAAAGCACAAATGAAAGCAACTCCTAAATCATAAGTAAAAACCTATTCTTAACCATGAAAGAGATACATCAAACAACAACTAATCTACAAACTAAAACAAAGCATATAAGTAAAAATAAAGAGGAGCTTGGCTGCTTGGATTGGTCCCTAACCCAAGAGCTTCATCCCTTTGAGGTAACTCAATGCCAACTCAGAAAGGATTCCATCTTTATTTCCAAAATAATAACAAGATTACATGAACTGTCAAAATGATAAGCTTGAAGTTGAGTAGAGTTTACATAAGCAAATAGCCAACAAAAATCCAACAAAAATATAACGATAGTGAGGCCCTAGGCCTCTCTACTTATAAAAATAAAGCTACCAACATATTCCTTAAAATCAGGGAGGCTTGGCTCCCAAAAGTCAAGATAATCATCAGTTATCCTCCACTCACTTGGCTGCCTCCTAGTGCATTGATTTGGCTATTTGTACTACAAGCTGAATGAAGGGGAATTCGAAGTGGGGAGTAGTAAATGAGGGGGATTCCCTCCTATAAGTCCTCTCCTTTTTCCACTTCGAGTTATTGCTACCATTTGTCCACTGAATTTTTGACTTTGTCTTCAAAATTCAGCAATAAGCTGCATTAAACACACATTAGAACAGATGGCATCATAACTACTCAACTCACTCCATAAGCATAAATATAGTTAAAAAACATACAATAATCTAAGAGAATGTTTGATTTCACTATGTTAGGAGGTAAAATGACCCCATATAATTACCCATTTATGGGGCTTATCACACTAGAAGAACATATTCAAAGACTCAGGGCTGAAAATAAAGACCAACAAATGTTGTTGCAAATGTTTGACAAAAAGGAGTGTGCATACAAAGAAGAAATTTCGGATTTAAAAATTCAGTTGGAGCATGAATGCCAAAAATTGAAGGCTGAATTAATTTCTACAAGGGAAGAATTAGAGCAATCCAAAACTAGTGCTCAAGCATCAACATGCAAATCTGAAAATGTTGGAGCAACTAGTGATATAAAGAAAATTGAAAATATCCAGCCATGCATGAAGCAAAAAAATAAGAGAAGGAGGCTCAAGAATAAGAAGAGAAGTGGGAAGCATTATAATTATGGAATTCATGGACACATAACAATAATTTGTAGTATTGGAGAGATCAAACTCTCTCATCAAAAGGAGTAGAAAAAGGAGAAGCAACATCAAACAGGCATGCAAAGAAAATCTCCATATTTCAGGTATAATAGTCCATTTTATGGTTATTGTTTCTCATGAAATGATTTTTTCCATAAGGATATTCACTACAGGGCACATGCAAGGGATGAAATTTATACCAATAGAAGACATCATCCTATTCCTCTATTCCTTCGTCACATTAGATGTTTTGTTTGTGACAATATTGGCCATAAGGCCAAGGATTCCAAGCTTCCCATGTGTTTCAGGAGATCTAATCAGAAATAGGAGACTATGCAAGCTCAAAATAAGAAGAAGAAGAAGAAGAAAGATAAACATATGAAAGTTTGGAGAAGAAAGGAGCAACAAGGTACTTCCACCAAAAATTGAGGCTTGCTTGGTCTCAGGGGGAGCATATTGTTGTATCATGAGTTGCATGTAGATTCTTGGATGTGCAATCATATTGGAAAGTGTAAATGAAGAAAAATCTGCAATTTTAGAGATGCATGAGTTTAGGGGGAGTACATGAGATTTGAAGTGCACTTTCATTTCAGGTCTATTTCTTTTTAGTTTGATTTTAAATGGATCAACCATGTACATCTAGTGATAGTTTTGGAGTAGCTATATGTTTTGGTTTTTATTGATCTTTATGATGATATGGAAACCATGTAGTATCCTTATATGCATTGTTTAGATGTGATGAAGGATCACACATTTAGGGGGTTCATTTGTGTTTCCAAATGGACCTACAGTTGTTGGCAACATGCTCACCATGGAGGATTTTTACTGTGCTTACTTGATATGAGTGTATTGCAGGAAAGGAGTTTGATTACTATTTCCATATCATAGAAAATCATATTTTTGTATGACACAGTTAGTATTTTGATGATGATCATACTGATAAATGATATTTATGTCATGTGTTGTCATGCATATGTTGCTTCCATGGAGATCATAAGATGTGTTGAAGATAGTCCATCTAGATTGTTCATTTTATGGATCATGATTTTTATTCTAGATGCATCATGTTGCTTCTCATGTGTTGACTGAATCGATGAGATATGAGAAGGATGATTGCTTCTACTCATGACATTTTGAATCATGTTGTTTGATGAGTTTAGTGCTGAAAATAGTGCTATAATGCCAGATCTTATGTTATTGTTGTTGTTACTACCTATTGATGTGCTACTCATGTTTTATTTGATGATATGTTAATGGTTGATGAGCCTCATGATGATGAGGACATCTCCTTGGTGCTTCCCTATTACATATTGTCATGTTGCTTTTATTGATGCACTTGTGGAGCATAATGGTGGTTTCTAGTGGTTTTTCATGATCTTGTTGTAGGATATTCATTCATGAGATGATGATGGCCAAGGTGTTAAGTGGCCATGTACTAGCACTTGATATTGCTAGTTCCTCTATTATTTTTTTTTCACATTGAGAGACTGTACCATTTCTTATGGGGGCCTTGTACTTGTTGCATATGCCATGGATTATGTTGTTTTTTCCATATGGAGCATATACCATTGCTCATTGATGTCATGTACTCATATTGTTTCATGTTTTGGGCATATATGGAGAACACCTTTCTGTGCAATTGTTGAAGCCATGTACTATCATTGTATTATCTTTTGGGTGTATTTATAATGGAGAGATCCGTGGTGTCTAGCACATTGTCATTAGCTATATATGGGTCAATGGGAGTCCAAGTCATGTTTCATGTTGTATATCTTTGACGTAGCCCCACTATATTGGGTGCATGATGTAAACTTGGGACCATAGAGTCATGGTTGGTGATAGGAGAGTTTATGGATGATTCATATGAAAATCCTATGTCTTTGTAACAACCATGTATTTTCTCCATGAAGCATTGTATTGTATTGTACATCATTGTATATCATTTCTCAAAGTCAGTTAAAGTCATGGTTCATGAGGAGTAGTCTCTTGCACTTGGAAAGGAGGCTTATTGTAGCAAGAAGATTCACTGTTATAGCAACAAAGAGAGTGTGATTGAAACTATATTACATGCTTAGTGGGAGCATGTTCAGTTTTTGAGTTTGCATGACATTGGTTTAAGACTTGATGGCAACCAATTTCATTGTTTTACATGCTTATCTTGCAGGAGATACTTCTATGGGTTGCATCAATGTGGTGTTGAGTATGATAGGGGGAGAATTTCTCTGATTCAACATATTATTGGCATTGTATTTAGTGTAGTATGGCCCTTTTCCATTGATGTCAAAGGGGAAGAGAATTTGGATAGAGATCAACTTCAGAGTTGCAGCTTCAGTGTTGGATAGTATATAGAGATCAACCTCACATGTGGTTAAGTTTGACATCAATGCCAAAGGGGGAGCTTGTTGGAATTGTAGTGTTGGCATTGATGTCAACAGGGTCATGGTCATGATGTTTCTTGTTATAAGCATGTGTGACATGTGTTTGGCTTGGTGGTATTGTTATTTAGCATTAATGTAAACATACTTATGACTAGACCTAGTGGAGGTGATTTGGAAATGGATTCCACATGTGATGTTGAATTGAGGTTGATGTTGTGTTGGTTGAAGGGAATATTGTTGCAGGTGGTTGGAGTGCTACTATATGTATTCCATACACATCTACATGTCTTAGATACATTGGAGTTGTTTCTACATGTGTGAAATAAGGTTGCTTGTGTTGGAGGTGCCTCTAGTCATGGTCACGATTATCCTTTTTATATGCATGTGTGATGTGTGTTTAGCTTGGTGGTCTTGTTAGTTGGAATTGTTGTCAACATACTTATGACTAGACTTAGTGGAGGTAAATTGGAAATGGATTACACATGTGATGTTGGATTGAGGTTTATGTTGTGTTGGTTGAAGAGGTTCCCGATGCAGGTGGTTGGAGTGCTGTTATAGGTATTCCATATGTCTCTATATGTCTTGGAGACATTGAGTTGCTACTATATATCTGGAATAAGGTTCCTTGTCTTAGAGGTGCCTCTATTAGCCTCATAGGCAGTTGGATGGCATGATGTCACTGCTACAGGAGGTTGAGATGTTGCTATAGGAGTTAGAGGTGGTGGTTGCTACTTGAGGAGTTGGAGGTATTGATGCTGGTGATGAGGTGGGAAGAATAGGTCTTGCATGTCACTGGATTGCTCTTATCCTATGTCATCAGTTGAAAAATTGTTATAGAGGTTTGCAAGAATACTTAGATGTTCAAGAAGGTGTTCCATCAACTGAAAGAGGTTTTGGACTAAAGTTTCATGGTTTTTCTTCATGCTTAGCCCCAATTGCATGGAGCCAATCCTATGGGAGCAGTCAAAAAGTTCCAATATCTGGAAGATAGGCCTATGGGAGCGTTTGTGACGTTCTAGTCATGTGGAGCTAGTGCTATGCATGTGACCGAGCATTTGCACAAGTTTTTCTCCAGATTTCATGCACTATTTAGCTATTTTTTGTGTTGTGGTGACATTCTTGTTCGGAACTTTACGATTTATGGTCAGAAAAGTTCGTGGGACCTCCAGAAGTTAATTAAATTTGAAGATATGAAATGGAAAGTGGATTTAGTTGTTTGATAAAGTCAATGAGTGGAATCCAGATCAACTCAAGCATATGAACATAGTTGTGAAGCCTAGTAGCTCTTTGTAATTATTTAGTTCAACATCTCAATTCATCTATATATTGGAGGAAGCTCAATGATAGTTTTTTGAATGAGGTATGTGTGTGGATTGAGTGTGAATTTGGAGAATAGTGTGAACGATGCATGAGTTGTATTATGCAAAATTACTAATTAAGTGCTTACTATTTATCTCAAAAATCAAAGTTCTTAGAATGGCTCAAAACCTAAATGAACACATCCGTCTCAACGAAACAATCTTAATGCAACTTGTTTCACTGAAAAATGAGTTTGTATGAGGAAGATATTGAGTTCTTTCCACTTTGCCAAATAAAAGAAATTTTGAAAAAAAATGCACAATCACTGCACAATCATTGAACTCTCTGTGACATATGTCCACCTCCACCAAGACTGCCAGGATAAAAGGCTAATGATTTAGCCTAACTACCCTCTTAATGTGCTTACCCACAATTAACCTCCAATTAATCCACAATTATCCATTAATTAAACTTGAGTTTAACTTAGTGGACTTTTGGCGGTCCAATAAATTCGAAGGTTTCTCTAGTTTTAGTGGGACTATTTGGAGTTCCCCTAATTTTAGAGGATTTTTCCTAGGGAAAACTATTTTGAACATAACTAGAAAAAATTTCGACCAAATTGAGCTCAGGAAAATGTGTTCCCAACTTATTTTGACATTCTGAACACATTGAAGCGGGTTTCAGAAGCAGTAGAGCATTGTAAACGACATTGTTTTTTTTATATTGAACTAATACAGAGGCCCAAGCCATGGAAGCTAGACCAAGGAGACGTAGCCCAGGAGGGGTGAACTCCTTCATCAAAACACTATGTTCGGTGTTTATGTTGATGGTTTTCTATACTTTTCATTTACTGCTATTCAACACTTTTTTTCATGCTATTTTTCTCATGTATTTCACATAAAAACTTGATAAAGTTTACTTGTTTCCAATCACAAACACCATAAGATAACCATTCTCATGAAGCAATTTACAAGCATTTGTTTCTAAATCTAAAATTAAAATTAGCACAAAGAAACTAACATTCAATAACAAATCAAGTTGGTATTAGAGGAAAGGTTTATTTTCTTGATTACTTGAGTTTTGTACAAGTAGTGTTTTAATGGTTGCAAAATTTTGATTCTTAGAAGGTTAAAGTTGAAAATAGAAGAAGGGAAGCTGTTGGTCACAACTCCTGAGGTAATGCTCAGAAGAAGGAGAGCCACAAGGCCACAATTTCCACCCTGAGTTCCAATTCCAGCTGCGCTTGAGGCACCTCAAGTTTTACCTTCAATTAAGATTGAAGAGGTACAAGTAGTATGAGAAACTGAGCCTAAATCCACAGCCATCGTGTCAGGAGAAAGAGAGACTGAAGGTCTTTATTTAGAAGAGGAATCATTCAAGAAATCTTTCTATACTTTAATTGAGATGGTTAAAGTCCTCTATGAAGAGGGGAATACTAGAATGGTTGGAGAGAGTTCTAAACCTCCACATGGAGAAGGAAGATCAAGAGAAAAAAAAAGATGATAATAAGGATTCCAAGGGTAATTGAGGAAATACTCCTCCATCTCCACCATCTTCATCATCTTCCTCATCATCTTCATCATCCTCAACATCTCAAACAACAACATCTTCCACTTCCACCACAAAAACCCTCCATACTCATTCAAAAACCCCAAAGGAAAAACCTCCCTTACTCAAATTGGACATTAAGTTTGAACTTCCCATGTACAATGGTGAAGTGAAACCAAAAAAGTTAGACATTTGGATTCGACAATAGGAGGTTTACTGCACAATTCATAACCTTCAAGAAGATGACATAAGGACTTAGTTGGCTTCATTAAGGCTAGAAGGAGCAACATTAGTCTGGTGGGAAGCAAAGACTCAAGAGGAAATGCGAATTCATGGTAAGATATCCATTTCTTGGGTTGAATTTGTTTTTTCAATTAAAATACAGTTTTACCCTTTAGCCTATATGAAAAAATCCATTATGAGTTGGTAAAATTTTAGGTAGCTCAAAGGCCAAAGAGTCCAAGACTATACGCAAGAGTTTAGAAAGAGGGCTTTGTTGTTAGGAATAAACTTGAATTCCCAAGATACATTGTTGAAATATATTGGTGGTTTAAATTCCTATTTAATACATACTATCCTTATGTTCAATCCAAGCAATTTGGATCAGGTATGTGTGCAATACGCACACCTTGAAGTAAGGGGAAAAAACATTAAGGAAGAGGGTAGTATGAAGAAGCCATTCAAGGGTAAGGAGAAAGAGAAGGGAGGAAAATGGAAGGGAAAGAAGAATGCAAGTGTGAAGAAAGAAGGGGAGAAATCGATATGCCAACATTATTCCAAAGCCAGGCATGATGAAGCCCATTGTTGGAAATTACATCTCGCACTAAGACCTAAGAAACCAAACAATAAGGGAAAACAAAAGATGACTGCTACCACACAACATGATCTTGGATCAGATTCTGGTGATGAGACCAATATTTCAGCCATGGTCACAAAAGGAAAAGAAGCTATTGCAAGCACTAGTTCCTCACATAGTCACAATAACTCTCCAAATGAAGAATCAAAATAGAATTGTTCCATGTAGGGGTAATTTCAAATCATACAAAAATTGATGCATTATTTTATAGTGGGTGATAATCAAACTTAATTTCAGAAGACTTGGTCAAAAAGCTTAACCTTGAAACTGTACCTCATCGTAAGCCATATCCATTGGGTTGGATAGTCAATAATGGAAATTTATAGGTTACAAGGAATTGCTTATTCAGGTTTTCCATTACTGAAAAGTTCATTGATGAAGTTGAATTAGACGTGGTTCCACTTGACATCTCAGGAATCATTTTGGGTAGTCCATATTTGTATGATAGGAAAGTAGTATTTTATCACCATGAGAACAAATATATGTTGCTCAAGAATGGGGTGGAGTACATTGTGAGAGCCCATTGTAAAAAGAAATATTTCTTTGGTTAATGCAAGGTAGATGAAGAGAATGGTAAATGCAAGAAAAAATTTTGTGCTTCTCATGATCAAGAAAAATAATGATATTGATTATGAATCTTTTGAAGGTTGTGATGACAAATTGAAATCTAATTTGTTTGATGTGGTAAGAAAGCATGGAAAGATGTTTTAGGAACCAAAGAGGTTACCTCCGAAGAGGGGAATTCAGCATGAGATACAGCTGCAGTAGGATGTTCCACTTCCAAACATTGGCATGTATCACATGTCGATTATGGAGAGCATGGAAATCAAGAAGCAAATTCAAGAATTGTTGAACAAAGGAATCATATGCCCATATACATTTCCATGTGGTTCACCCATTTTCTTGGTGCCAAGGAAGGATGAGACTTGGCACATGTGTGTGGATTTCCATGCATTGAATAAAATCACAGAAAAGAATCATTATCCACTCGCAAGAATTGATTATTTTATTGATCAGTCGAGGTATGCAAAGTATTTCGCTAAGCTAGACTTATGAAGTGGTTATCATCAAGTTAGAATAGCTAAAGAAGACATTTGGAAAACTACATTTAAAACTAAACAAGGATTGTTGGAGTGGCTTGTTATGCCTTTCGTTCTTACAAATGCTCCAGCTACTTTCACGAGAGTTATGAATGATGTATTAATACCATTTCTAGATGACTTTGTCATTGTTTACTTATATGATATTCTCATATTTAACAAATCCAAATATGAACATGTCATGCATGTGAACAAATTACTCGATGTCTTGAGAAAAGAACAATTGTTTTTAAAGATGTTGAAGTTTGAATTTGGCAAAACTTCTTTAGTGTATATGGGACATATTGTTGGAGGAGGTGAGTTGAAGATAGACCCCACTAAGGTTGAGGTCATTCTGAATTGGCCCAAGCCCAATACAATTACAGAGGTAAGAAAATGTTTAGGGGAAACACAATATTCGAGGAAATTTATTACTAATTTTTCTTCCATTACAACACCATTACATGCATTGACTAGTGTCAAGAAAGCATTCCACTGGGGAGATGTATAGTAGAAAGAATTTGATGCTTTAAATAAAATGATCAGTTCAATACTGATATTGGCTCTTCTGGATCTTATATAGCCATTTGAGATTCAAATGGATGCTAGTGATTACACCATCGGAGCAGTTCTTATGCAACATGGTAATCCCATTTCATTTCATTTTGAAATTTTTAATGGAGCTATGATTAACTATCCCACTTACGACAAAGAAATTTACGCGTTGGTACAAAGTGTCAAAAATGGAAACACTAATTTATGGCGAAGGAGACCATTATCCATACTGACCATCAACCATTGCAATCATAGTCAAATTTGTAATAGTCATGACACTTCAAATGGAAGGGTTTTCTACAACAGTTTCATTTGGTTATCAAGTAAAAAAAGGGAATCTACAATAAGGTAGCTGATATGCTTTCTAGGCCTATTGTAAATTCATCTGTTATACTCAAGCATAATTATGTTTTGCATGAAAGTTACATTGAGCAATATGCATATGATAATGACTTTTGAGACATGTATGCAAGCTTGAGTCAAGGAAACGAAATTGAAGACTTGGATTACCATGTACATAACAATTTATTATATCACTTGGGCAAGTTATTTATTCCATTGGGAGAAAGAAATAGTATCATAAGGGAGGCACACACTTCATTGATTGTTGGACACTTTGGTGTAGGCAAGATAGTAGCGAATCTCCTAAGGTATTGTTATTGGCCACACATTTTTGATAATGTATCTCATTTCATTAGAGGATGTTCTTTGTGTGAAACAAGTAAGCCTAGCAATAGGAAACTAGGATTGTAAACTCCACTTCCGGTACCTTCACATCCATGGGAGAGTATCTCAATGGATTTTGTAGGAGGTATTCCATTGTAAAGGAAAGGTCATGATTACTTATATGTAGTTTTAGACAGGTTCAAAAGGATGTGTATACTAACACCATGTGAAAAGAAAATTGTTGGTACCATCCCAAGACCTCCTTTTCCCCCCTAAAACATATCATTTGCCTACTTCTTTCCATCATATATCTCTTAGATCCCTTAAAAATTGATTAGTTAATAGTCCTATAGTTATTAAAATGCATTAAAATTGATTTAGGAGTTTTATGTTAACGAATTAAGAATTTTTGGTAAAATGGATACTGGAAGTTCCAACATCCTGTAATTGGTTCATTGTTTGACATGTGGCATGACAGCTCGGCTAGAGCGGAGGGTAGGGATGAAAAGTAGAATTTCCAAGCATGGACGAATACCTATCCTACAGTAGAATTGACCCTCCTACATGCGCGGTCAATGAAGGTCAAAGTATAGCATGTTGGTGACAAAGGCAGCAACAACAAAGCATTCTAAATTGATTTAGTTTTGTTCCTTTTTGAAATCAGTTTAGGATAGAAACATTTTAAAAATCACGACATGATAAAAGCGGCAACAGCCACATCATGAATGTACATTCGTTTTCGAAATGTAAGGGTTGTAAGACCATATGTAAACACAGTTCTGAGTAGTCAGTGGATTATCATTGTTTCGTTTTGAAAACAGAGTTTGAACTTAATATCAAAGACATAATTTGCAGTCATGATCTTTCCTTGTTGCGTTGATTTAATAATCGATTGATCACAGTCCAGTATACCTCTGGAACGCGGACGGGCCCTGCGTTAACGTGGTATACTGTTATTTTCTTTTCATTTGCAACTTAGGGTATTAAATGATATGCGCAGTAATTAGAATTGGTTGTTGATTTCAATAGAATGCGTATGGTTTATGTTTATGATAGTGCTTGAACAGTTCATCACTGAGATCGTGAATCGTATCCTGTAAGGGATTCGATCCTTTGTTGTCTTTTAAAGCAATTTCGTGAACTCCGTTATCATTTCAAAGTATGCTTATGATCTCTGTATGTTTTTATCTTGCATGAATATTAGTAAATGCTGAGTATTTGCTGAACGGGGGTTTTATGCATAGTGTCTCTGTAAAGAGATTGAAATCTTGGTTTGCAGTGATACACAGTGTTTTAATTTGGTAAATGAATTGAATGACACTGTTGTAATTAGGTAGACTAACTGAGTGACCTGAGTGTTTGGGTGATAGGTAACATACCTCAATCTTCTGTAAAGAAGTCCTGTGACCTACCATCATAACCACTTAGCTAATAATCCTTTATGTCTATATACTTTAGACGCATGCCTCTAAGTCTACGCATCCTGGTCGATAATAAATATAGCCTAGTCTAGCACCCTAGACAGGACACTACATTTTGGCGTCGTTGCCGGGGAAGCGTACTTAAAGGATTTAAAAATAAAAAAATTTCAATAAACAAAAATAAACAAAAACACAATTAGAAATCATGTTCATTTATGCCTAGATTTAGAGACAGTCAGGGTAGATTCATAAAAACCCCCCACCATTCAAAAACTAACCCATCATCATCAGGAGCAGACTCTTTAAGGAATTCAACACCAGCTAAGGAAGTCATCATACAAGCATTAGAGGATAAACAAAAGTCAGGACAGAGACTTACTCTAATCGAAATGCAAACTTTATTAACACATAAATCACAGAAGAAGTACTTTCCTAAGTCTTCCACACAAGGAGAAAGTAGCACAGTGACCGAACAATCTTTCTTTAATCTCCTCTTTAAAACAAGTGACACTGACACAGAGAAACCTATTAGAATGGATGAGGAAGGAGATGGATCAGTACCAAATCAAGGACATAGAGACGAAGAAGAGTCAACTTTTAAGTTTCCTATACATGAACCACAAGAAGATGATGAGATCAAAATGAAGAACATACCTCCATCCGTGCTACCAAACTTTTATGGTATGGCTTCAGAAGATCCAGACTCATTCTTGTTTGAGTTTGACATTGTATGTCGAACATATGGCTATACAGATGATTCCCATAGGCTTAGACTCTTCCCAGCGACATTAAAGGCATCAGCCTTAAGATGGTTCATGAGGCTTGGTGAGCATGCTATAGTTGATTGGGATGGCGAGAGAAGAGTATTTCTAAGGAAATATCAACCTTACTGTAGATCCAAAGATTCTAAAGATGATATCTTTAGAATGAGCCAACAAGAGGATGAAACCTTAGAGGAATACTTAGAATGGTTTGTCTACAACTTACAAAAATCCAAACACTCAACTATGCCTCTTGATATGATGCGCACAATATTCTTGAAAGGCATCCGAGAGGAATACATGGATGATCTTAACTTGATGGGCAAAGGTGACATTTATGCTTTACCCTTTGAAGAAATCACTGAGTTATGCGAAAAGTATTCAAGGAGCAAAGCTAAAATGGGAAAAAGAACCCTGTAATCCAAAGTCACAAAATCTGCCTCAGCAAGTGTCACAAGGGCTGAAATAGGGAATCTGTTAGAAGATTTTAAAACAGATCTGTTAAGCACCCTAGGGAACCAAATTAACACTCTAAAAGCTAAAAATAAACAAGAAGTTGAAGATCAGATAATGGTTATTTTCTGCCCAAAATGCCAGAAGAAACATGCATTAAAAGACTGCCCACTAGAAAACATCCAAGTTTGTGCTTTTTGTACTGAACATCATGATATGTTTAACTGTCCTAAAGTTAAGGTTTTGCAGAACTGTAATATGGCAGCTAATGCAAAGATGGAAAATGTTTATTACATGGGCACAAAGAGACCATGGCAGCCAAGGCCAGCACCTCAAGGTATGTTCCCAAATCAAAATTTGCAATTTCTTGTAAATGATCAAATGTATGCACAGAATTCATGGAATGTACCCATGCCATGGCTCACCAAAACCACCCACAGCAACAACGGAGACCATCTCAACAGTACTCTCAATCTTATCATACATATCCTCAATCATACCCACCATATTCACAACCATATCAACAATACCATCAGCCGTATTCATCACATTCTCAACCATATCAGTAGTATCCTTAGCAAGTTGTTTATCATCCTCAACCTACTCAACAAGCACTGCCTGCTCCTCCACCAATAAATCCACCACAACTACAATTTCCAGCTAACTCACAACCTTCCAGA
>APFE031034999.1:20172-39434 GCA_000404065.3 Pinus taeda | reverse complement strand
TTTGTTAAACTGGTTGTATTTAGTCTAACTGGAAAATAGACTAGAGATGAGTTGGGTGAATTAGTTATTAATTAATTCACAAGTTATTAACTCACAATACAACTAATGAATACATCAGTTAACTCAGTTGCATGTCAATGCATGTTCAATTCAACAGGGACGGGTGGTAGAGAATCAGATTGCTATCAGTTGTGACTATAGTTGTGCACCAGATCTTGCACAATCAAGGGATTGAGTATACCAATGAGTTTGCCCACGTATTTGCCCACATTTTAGCTTATGCTCACATCCACAAAGCGTGAGTGACTATTTTTTGCAAGTGAAAAACGAGTTTGGTGAGCCATTCTCATTAGTTCTTGAGCAGGTATTGAGCAGTTGAGGCAGGCAAGCAGTGGAAGAGATTTGGAGATCAGATCTGAGCTGTATTGTGTGTAACAGAGGTGGAGATACTTGTGAGAAGTATTATGCTGTGTAATGTTACATGACTCAATCATTAATATACAGATAGTTGGGGTTTTTTAGCGAGATGCTTTCCCCGGGATACATACTGTGTTAATGTGTGAATGCTCTTGATGTTTTATTGTTATTGATGCTGCTATATTGATGATCAACGTAGAGGAGCTTATGTATTGTGTATGTTTTCCGCAATAGTACATGATCAAGATAATCTCCATTGAATATGTGTTAGATTATTCAAAATTTCTACATGGTATCAGAGCTGTTGATCATCAGATCTACTATTCAGGAAGTGTTTACATTCTATTTCTCTAGGCAGAGCCTGTAATCGGGCCAGGTAGCCTCTGGATTCATCTTTCCTTTGGAAGGTGAAATATCCGGTAAAATCCCATACAGTCAATCTCTGTACGAGAAATATTGTGTTCTCACGAATCTTAGATCCGAGGCGGTTGAGTTGGTTGCTGGTGGAATTCGAATTTGCAGCAATGTTTTCTTGGTGACAACGCAGCAATGTCTTTCAACGGATTGCGATTGGAGTATGCTCTTGAGGGCAGCTCAAACTATATTGCATGGAAGGACAGGATGGAGGCAGTATTGGATGCTAACGGGCTGAAGGAGTTCATAGATACGGATATCCCAAAGCCTACTGATGCTACTCAAGCTGATGCTTGGCAAAAGAAGATCGCAAAATGTCGAAGGATTCTGTTGGAGGGCGTGAAGGATCACATTGTGTCCAACCTCCATGGAAAGGCTACTCCATATTTGATGTGGAAATCATTAACAGAATTATTCCAAAGCAAGAGTGATCAGAGGAAGCTGGCGCTCAAAGATAAACTCAGAAACATCAAATGCAAGAAGGGTGAAAGTATGCCCAAGTATCTCACGTTCACCCAATGTCGGGATGAGCTGGGAAGTGTGGGGGTGACTGTCGATGATGAGGACTTGGTGAGCTTGGCTCTCCTTGGTCTTCCGAAGAGTTGGAATTCCTATCAAGACTCTCTCAATGGTCGGGAGAAATTGCCAAGATGGGAGAGACTTTGGTCTGATCTTGTGCAAGAGGAGATCAGGCGGAATACTAGGGACGAATATGCATCAGACTCATTTGATGAAGAAAATTGCGCTTTGGCTGCCAAAGCAAAGAAGGGGAATAACAAGAAAGTTTCTCATTCTGCTGTGAAAGGCAAGAAGTAGGACATGTCCAAGGTGAAGTGCCTTCACTGTCACCAGCACAGACATTATGCCACAAATTGTCTACAGAAGAAGAAAAATAAGCAAGTTGCTGGATCTGCAGCAGGAGAGGTCTTAGCCTCGCAGTTTGAGCTAGATTTTTCACTGATTGTATGCTTCGTATCAAGTGTGATGGGATCGATATGGTTCTTGGATAGTGGTGTGTCTTTTCACATGAAAGGAGATCGAGATTTGTTTTCTGATCTGGATGAGAAAGATCATGGAGTGCACATCGAGATGGGCGATGATGGTAGATATAGTGCGACCAGTATCGGTACCATTTCCTTTGAGAGGGATTCTGGTAAACCCTTCATATTAAAGGAAGTGATGCATGTTCCAGGATTGAAGAAGAATCTTGTCTCTGTGGCGATGTCAGAAGACAAGGGATATGATGTTGTTTTCAACGAAGGAAAGGCTTTCCTGCGCAATAAGACAACTGGAGAAACCTGGAAGATAGGGGTTTGAGTCAAGAACCTTTATCAATTGCATGTAGATGGCTACACAACAATGGCAAGCAAGGCAGAAGGAGTGGTGAGCCAGGATGATGGCGAGTTGTGGCACCAGAGATTGGGTCACCTTCACCATGGAGCCTTGAAGATACTGCAGTAGATTTCTACTGGGATTCCTAAAGGCACTCTTGCACAGTCAGATCAGTGCAAGGGGTGTACTTTGGGAAAATTTGTGAAATCCACCTTTCATGAGAAGGATAGTCGCGCCACGACAATCCTTGAGAGAATTCACACAGACGTGTGTGGACCTTTCTCAGTAGCTTCGACAACAAAGCACAAGTACTATGTGATCTTTGTTGATGATTTCTCTCGAAAGTGGTGGATCTTCTTCATGCAGAAGAAGAGTGAGACATACTCAAAGTTCTGTGAGTTCAAAGCACTGGTCAAGAAGGAATCGGGGAAGAAGGTGAAGGCTTTTAGGAGCGACAATGGTGGTGAATTCATCTGTGGCGAGTTCAAGGACTTCTGCAGCGCAAAAGGGATTCAGAGAGAGCTCATAGCTCCCCATAACCCACAACAGAATGGGGTTGCTGAGTAGATGAACAGAACGATCTTGGGTGTTGCACAAGTGATGTTGCATGATCAGGGCCTACCCCTTCACTTGTGGGTGGAGGCATGCAATATTGCAGTATATGTGCAAAACCGTTGTCCTCACAAGATACTTGGCATGAGTACACCCGAGGAGGCTTATTCTGGTAAGAGGCCTGATATTTCCCATTTTAGGATTTTTGGTTCTCCTATTTACATGCATGTGATGAAGGATGCCAGGAAGAAGCTAGAGTTGACCGCAGAGGTTGAGATATTTGTGGGGTACGCTGATACGCCCCACAACTATCGTGTTTATTTGCCAGAAAGTCGCAAGACTGTTGTGCGACGAGATATCAAATTTCAGGAGGAGAAAGCCATGAAGTGTTCACTTGAGAGGGAGCCACACTTGCATGCAGATGAGGAGCTATTAGTTCCTAAGGATGAGCTTCAGGATGTGGATCAGCCACAAGATGAAGTTCATGAGTGGAAGAGACCACTCATGCAGCGCCAACCATCAGAGGGCGAAAGCGCACTACAGAAGCTAAGCGACTGGCTCAAGATGCAGAGAAGGTTGTAGGACCACCTACAGCACAACGCAAACAAAGAGAGTCACCTGATCAATACACTAGATATATGGCTCTTGTGAGAAAATGTGTCATGACTGAGCCATCCTCTTTCAAGGAAGCTGTGGAGGATCCCGCATGGGTAGATGCCATGATGGAAGAGTATGATTCGATTGTCAGAAACAGTGCAAGGGAGATTGTCCCAAGGCCGGAAGGGAAATCAGCGGTGGGTTCGAGATGGATCAACAAAGTGAAGCAGGCAGCTGACGAGAGTGTGGAGAAGTACAATGCAAGATTTGTTGCCCGAGGCTTCTCATAGATAGAGGGGATTGATTATGAGGAGACCTTTGCACCTGTCGAAGGTATTCTTCCATACAGACGATTCTTGCTCTCTCAGCGTAGATGGGGTGGCACATCCATCAGATGGATGTGAAGGCTGTGTTCCTCAATGGATTCATTGAGGAGGAGGTGTACATAGAGCAGTCCGAAGGTTTCGATATCTTCAACAACGAGTCGCATGTGTGTAGGCCCAAGAGAGCGCTGTATGGGTTGAAACAAGCACCTCGTGCTTGGTGCACATCAGGATATGGATTGTGGTACAAACAAGAGGATGAGGTTAAGCTATGTGGCTTCATGGATGCAGATTGGGTAGGGAGCCCAACGGACGACATTAGGTACCATCATATCAGAGATTGTGTGCAACGGAGAATCATGTTACTTTCATATATTCCCACGGAGGATCAGGATGCTGATATCTTGACGAAGGCGCTCACCAGGAGAAAATTCGAATACCACATAGGCAGGATAGGGGTTGTAGATAATCCATATCTTGTTGAGAGGGGGTGTTGAAAATGCAACAAGATGATGGAGCTTAGTGAAAAGAAGTCGCCTTCACTAAGTGGGCCCATAGGCTATTTTTGGCGCAAAGTCTATTTTTAGACTATGTCTACTTTTAGACATATGGATCATGGTCTATTAGTTGTAGGATGCTATTTATGAATGATTGGCCATGTTGGTAAAAATAGATGGACTTCTATTTTTAGACATATGGGTGAAGTCTATTTTTAGATTGCCAGTCTAAAAATAAAACCACTGAATATTATTAGCTCTTAATAATATTTGGACTATAAAAATTATCTTATACTCTTGTAGCACTTCAGTTCGAGCTACGGATGTGGCACATGCAACTGCCAGAAGGAAATATGCTTTTCCTATGGGTTAGTTGAGCTATTGCATGATGGACTTCAGTTAGAACTCAAGTGATTGAGTTTGGTGGAGTTGATTGAGGAGTTGATGGA
The DNA here is from genome assembly GCA_000404065.3 of Pinus taeda. Taxonomy (NCBI): domain Eukaryota; kingdom Viridiplantae; phylum Streptophyta; class Pinopsida; order Pinales; family Pinaceae; genus Pinus; species Pinus taeda. The sequence goes on along the minus strand of APFE031034999.1, from coordinate 34,853 downwards.
GTTTGTGTTCAGTTTGACTTAGTTGAACTAGTTGTATTTAGTCTAACTGACAAATACACTAGTGATGAGTGGTGTGAATTAATTATTAATTAATTCACTAATTATTAACTCATAAATTAACTAAAGAATACATCAGTTAACTCAGTGCATGGACAGTTCAGTGGAGACAAGTGTTAGAGGTGCGTGAAAGGGTGAGTCTACTATCAGTTGTGACTATAGTTGTGCATGAGATTTGCACAATCATTGATTGAGATTGCCAATGAGGATTGCGCAATACATTCCAAGGGAATTCAAACTTGGATCAGGTCTATTCTCAACAGGGATTGTGCAGTAGAGGCAGGAAAACAACGAAGGAGATTTGAACCTGTGACTTGATTCAGATCTGAGCTAGTTTGTGTGTAACAGGAGGAGATAGTACTAAGTACTTGTGAGAAGTATTGTACTATGTATTGTTACATGCTCTCTATCATCATAATATACAGATAGTTGAGGGGTTTTCAGTTGTATGCTTTCCCCGATACATACTGTGTTGATATGTGTGATTGATGTGTCAATGTGCGCATGCGATTGTTTCTTTAATTCTGCAAATTGATGATCAACGTAGAGGAGGTTATTTATTATGCATGCATTCCGCAAATAGTGTATAATCAGGATAATCTCTGTGAATAAGTGTCATATTATTCAAAATTTCTACAAAAACCATCTGACATATCAAACATGCCATAAAGACGAAATATGCTGGGACTTCTGCTAATCTTTATAGTGAATTTGAAAGATTTACGAACCAAGCAGATGCCTCCTCAGTGGTTTTACCCACCCATGCTCTCATCATCATCGCCATTTCCCCTTAAGGTGGATTCCACATGATTGAGCTCGTAGTTTGGTGCACATATAAATAGCATTTTATGCCTCATTAATAATAAATTGTATAGAGACTTGAAGAAAGTTTTCAAGTCATTGAATTTGATAGAAAATAAAATGAATTTACCTGAGGATCGATCGAGATTGAGTTGAGATGTTTGGCCATTATTCAACAGATGAACGATTCCCCATGAGATTTCAAACATTTTCATTGAAACTCAAGGATTCTACCAACGAATGATTCAAAAAATGTTCTAAATCTTAAACACCTTACACAACTTTTTATTTCCGATGATTCTGTCAAGCCAAGGAGGAGGGGCTCTACAAAATTGTGTTAAATATTAATACTATTTTATTAATTAACAATAGCTTTTCTTAATATTTTAAAGTTTATGTTTAATAATAATTAACTATTTAATCTGATGGCATACCATTATTCAATTGTCTAAAAACATAATTATTACTAACTTAAAAAAAGACACATCATAAAGGGTGAACATTCAAAATCTCAAGTTCAATCTCACATAAATAATGTAGATTAGATTACTTGTAGTGTCCCTTCTTGGTGAGATATCAATGACGAAACTTGGAGAGGGTGATTTTGAAGCAATGGTATAAATATTATGCATGTTAGGCTTATGTATATGCTTGTATGCTATAGACCTGGTTTAGATCACATAGTTGCTACGTGCTTATGATACTAATTTTGGTTAAGTGCATATTATTTATGTTTTCTCTTTGGCATCCTAGTTTGGACATAGGTGCGTGACATGAATTATGATCTAGGATTGAGACACATAGATCCATGGGTTATCATACTTATGTGGAACATATGGTTAATTGTGATTTATGGATGATATATGATTTGTATGATTATATATGCATAATATTGTACTAAGAAGGATGTGGAAAGGGACCTCGTTATTTGCAAACAAGGATGCTCAAATTATAAAGGAATGTTGAACTCATGATAGATGATTTGTATGATTATATATGCTTAATCTTGTATTAAGAAAGATGTGCCAGGGGACATAGTTATTTGCAAAAAGGGATGCTGAAATTATAAATGATTATGGAAGTCATGATACATAATTTTTATGATTATATATGCTTAATCTTGTATTGAGCAAGGTGTGACAAGGGATGTGGTTATTTTCAAACAAGGATGTTCAAATTATAAATGATTACGGAAGTCATTTCCCCATAATCAAAATGAATGTGGGAGTCATGCAGAATCTTTGGTAAAATGTGAATAAGTTAATTATGAAATTCAATTGTTTCCTTTGATCTATGAGATTATGATGTGTGCAGGTCTTGGAACATTATCTTACCAATGAACCAATAGATGGGTATGAACTTACAATCAGTATCTTAAGGTGAAGCACAAAGTTCCAAAGCAGAGTAGATGAGAAGCCAGGGAAATTAGGGCACAGAGTCCTAAATCCATGAAAGATAAAGATATGGAGTCTTGGATCTATAATAAAATGTTTAGGGCGCAGAGGACTTAATATTTAAAAAGATCAAGGTGTGGAATCTTGGATCTTTAGAGTAGACCAAGGCACAGAGTCCTTAATTTACTAAGGCATGAGGATGTATGCAGTAGGTATGTGGAATCCCTATTATCCAGAAGAAAAATACCACTCATGGGCAACTCAAGGATGAATTTCCTTAATAGAATCCCATTTCTGACAATTATGGAGTGACTTTCTAAAAATAGAAGGTCATGTCTAGCATCTCAAGTATGACTTTGCAAAAATAGTAAATCACCTTAAATCAATGGGTAATCAAGTAAAGTTGAAGGAAATCACTTAAATTATCATTAATCAATCCTAATAGTTCAATCTCGACTTAATCCTCAATATTTCAAATCTTGTGATTTAACATGATATTCAATTGTCAAGAATAAAACATATATATGATGCATTTTTGGTCAAGCCCATTGGAGATATCTAGTAAGCATGGGTGTAAAAAATAAAATGTGGATATTCACAACTGTAAATACTTTTAGATGAGAGAATTTGTTCAAATATAAGAGATAATTTGAAAGGATCATTTACTTTTTGAAATTTGATCAATGTAATAAAAAAACAGAGGAAAACTATGAATGCATACTGCTTTGATGTAAAGTTTGTTAAAAAAAATATAAACTAAAAAAACATTTTATAGTGAGCTAGGACAAATTGTATGGAAATGATATACCTAGACTTTGCCATGCATTCTTGGAAGTGATTAATCAAATGCAAAATCAACCCTTTTATGTTTTGGGAGAGCTTTGTTCATGTGATAAGTTTAAGGTGAGTTTACAACATGGCATTTAGCTAAGTCTTGCCCAAAATTAGAAGATATACCACAGGTGGATGATTGGAAAACACTAGGAAAGTAAAAGAATTAACTAAGCTTATTACAAAAACTCATGGAATGAGTTTAAGGTGAGTTTACAACATGGTATTTAGCTAAGTCTTGCCCAAAATTAGAATATATACCACAAGAGGATGATTGGAAAATAGTAATGAAGATTAGTTGATATAGAGATGAAGCAAGATAATTCTTTCGAAATATTATTTGTGACAAGGGTTTTTTTTCTCGGTAAATCTATTCTATTATATACAAAAGAAGAGTACAAATACATTCAAACTGTCTAGAATATCCAGCTGCCTTGAAGAATGGCAGCATGGAACAGCCACTGTTGCAAAAAGAAGAGGGCGAACCTGACCATTAGTCATTCCGACACAGGGGCGAGAGCAAACAGAAGAACAATCCCGCGCAGGGGAAATAAGAGATTTTGAGACAGAGTATCCATCCAAATGTTAAAAAGATCCGGCCTTGAACAACAACGTTGGCACAATGCCACATTGACACACTAACACAAAACATTTTGACACAAAGACAAAGCCAAAAAGGAATAAGCAAAATCCCTTTCGAGCAGCATGACCTGAGACCAAGTAGCAGTTAGTCTTCAGGAATCTCCTCCATAGTTATGCACCAACCATATTCCTCTGCTCCCTGAGCTTGGACCTCCTTTGCAACAGGCGTGTTGGGCTCCGTCTGGGCGTCCTCCTTTTGAATGTGTGGTCTTTCCATTGCCTTCCCCGAGTCTGCAGAGGGCGTCTCCATGCCTTCACAACATTAATTGTTGAGGTAAACTCTTGTTGTGCACTGGTTATGCCCTTGTATTGGGCTTCATCTATGAATAGCACCGAGACATGGGTGTTTATCCGGGGGAAATTCAAAGGGCTGTTGAAGGTGAAGACTGTTGAACCAAAAAAAGGCGAGGACGAAGACCCAGGAGAGCTGGCTTCTAGGTGTTGGCTCTGCCTCAGAAAGCTAGCACCTCCCGCATGAGGGAAATGGCAGTGGCAGTGGCAGTGAGGAAAGGTCTCTGCCTCGACGGAAGGGCGCGAGGACCCTCCTCGGTTGGAGCCTCGATGACTTAGCATTCGCTGCCGAGGCCTAACCATATTAATAGGGCTCGGCAGAGCCGAATTGGGATGCAGAAAGCCGAGAGAATCGAAAACAGGCTGGGTGTTCAAACAAAAGCTTAAACTCAACAGCACCAGAGGCGGCAGAAGAACCCCAAACCAAACCTGAATGAACATGGTTACGCCTGTGCTGCCATCATTAATATTGTCGCTGCCCTTGCCTTGAAGCACTCCCACCACTAATATGGTCTTCATGATTGTCGAGGAGTTGAGCCCTATTGCGTAGTCGAAAATGGACGGAGCGTAAATGCTCCTTTGATGTTGTCCTTTGTTACTTAACCAAATCCTCCGGGAATGTCCCTCTCCTCCAGCGTACAGGTCACCTATGCGCATGGCGGGCAGGTGGCCTCCCTTGCACACCCGTCCCATCACTTTACTAATGCCTCTCAGTACCCGCATCCGGGGTTATTTCTGACAAGGGTTACAAAACACCTCATTTCTCAATGTAACACCGCATTTCTGAGAATATGCTGAAACAACAACACTCTTATCCCTTTGAGCAGGCGGTTTCCTCCTCAGCTGTTGGGAAACCCTACCTATCTCATCATTACAAATATTTTCCAAACATCTAACAATGGTAATCTGCTCTTGCTCTTCACTCCTCTGATTGTCATAGGAAGAAGAGAATAATCAACTGAACTGTGATAATTGATTGAGGTCTAACCAGGAAGCCATTGCAATATTCATCTTATCAGTCTCCCCATAGAATCTTAATCCAGCAAGGTCTACACTGCATTTAAAAACAGGAAAATGACCAGGCCCTAAATGGGTTATAGTATACATAGGAAGAATCAAATCCGCTCTGTGGGCAGTCTCCTACAACAAATTTTTGTACACTCCAGTCACATCCAGGATTTTAGTTGCCAAAGACCTAGATGGTCCTCTCCTTGACAATGCATTGAGAGCAACCTCTGCAACAGAATGTTCGACTTGTCTTAGAGTACTACAATAGTTGGGACTTTCAAAGATCTCTCCATTAAAGTTCACAGTAGTTTTGAATCTTAGAGCATGGTCAGGTCCTTCTCTGATACACCCATATGATGGGAGGTTAAAGAAGCTCCCTTGTGCTAGCTCCTGAAGTTGATTCTTATACATCTCTGTAGTGATTTTCTACAACTCCAGGGTTTGAATCTCTGACTAAATCAACCCAAAAGCTGTTGAAAATGCAACAAGATGATGGAGCTTAGTGAAAAGAAGTCGCCTCCACTAAGTGGGCCCACAGGCTATTTTTGGCGCAAAGTCTATTTTTAGACATATGGATCATGGTCTATGAGTTGCAGGATGCTATTTATGGATGATTGGTCATGTTGGAAAAAATAGATGGACTTCTATTTTTAGACATATGGGTGGAGTCTATTTTTAGACTACCAGTCTAAAAATAGAACAGCCGAATATTATTGGCTCTTAATAATATCTGGACTATAAACATTATCTTATCCTCTTGCAGCACTTCAGCTCAAGCTACGGATGTGGCACATGCAACTGCCAGAAGGAAATATGCTTTTTCTATGGGTTAGTTGAGCTATTGCATGATGGACTTCAGTTAGAACTCAAGTGATTGAGTTTGGTGGAGTTGATTGAGGAGTTGATGGAGTTGTGTTCAGTTTGACTTAGTTGAACTAGTTGTATTTAGTCTAACTAACAAATACACTAGTGATGAGTGGTGTGAAATAATTATTAATTAATTCACTAATTATTAACTCATAAATCAACTAAAGAATACATCAGTTAACTCAGTGCATGGACAGTTCAATGGAGACAAGTGTGAGAGGTGAGTGAAAGGGCAAGATAGCTGTCAGCTGTGACTATAGTTGTGCATGAGATTTGCACAATCAGTGGATTGAGATTGCCAATGAGGATTGCGTAGTGCAACACAAGGGAAATACAAGTTTGGATCAGCCATTCTCATCTATTCTCATGCAAGATTGCATAGTGGAGGCAGGCAAGTAGTGGAGGAGATTTGAACCTGTGATTGATTCAGATCTAAGCTAGTTTGTGTGTAACAGGTGGAGATAGTACTGAGTACTTGTGAGGAGTATTGTACTATGTATTGTTACATGTTCTCAATCAATATAATAAACAGATTGTTTCTTTAATTCCGCAAATTGATGATCAACGTAGAGGAGGTTATGTATTATGCATGCATTCCGCAAATAGTGTATAATCAGCGATAATCTCTGTGAATAAGTGTTCATATTTATTCAAAATTAACGTGGTATCAGAGCTGGTTGATTTGTAGGAAAAAGTCTCACAAGATTATCAAAGTGAATTGATCATCGGATCTATTTATTCAGAAAGTGTTTACATTTTATTTCTTCAGGCAGAGTCTGTAATCAGGCCAGGTAGCCTCTGGATTCATCCTTCTTTTGGAAGGTGAGATATCTGGTGAATGCCCATACAGTCAATCTCTGTACGAGAAACACTTTGTTCTCACGAATTTTAGATCAGAAGTAGTTGAGTTTTGTGCTGGTGGAATTCGAATTTGCAGGAGTGTTTTCTTGGTGTCGAAGTTGAAATGTCTTTCAACGGATTATGATTAGAGTATGCCCTTGAAGGCAGCTCGAATTATATTTCATGGAAAGACAGGATGGAAACGGTGTTAGATGACAATGGGTTGAAGGAGTTCATAGATGCTGATGTCCCAACACCTACTGATGCTGCTCACATTGAGGCTTGGCAAAAGAAGACAGCAAAGTGTCGAAGGATTATGTTGGAGGGCATGAAGGATCACATTGTATCCAGCCTCCATGGAAAGGCTTCTCCATACTTGATGTGGAAAGCATTGACAGACTTATTCCAAAGCAAGAGCGACCAGAGGAAGTTGGCGCTCAAGGATAAACTCAGAAAACTTAAGTGTGAGAAAGGAGACAGTATGCCCAAGTATCTCACGAAGTTCACCCAATGCCTGGATGAGCTAGGAAGTGTGGGGGTGACTGTCGATGATAAGGACTTGGTGAGCTTGGCTCTCCTTGGTCTTCCAAAGAGTTGGCATTCCTATCAGGACTCTGTCAATGGTCGGGAGAAATTGTCAGGATGGGAGAGACTTTGGTCAGATCTTGTGCAAGAGGAGATCAGGCAGAATACCACGGACGAATCTTCATCAAAGGCATCTGATGGAGAAAATTGCGCTTTGGCTAACAAAGAAAAGAAGGGGAAGAACAAGAAAGCTTCTCATTCCGGTGCGAAAGGCAAGAAGCAGGACATGTCCAAGGTGAAGTGCTTTCACTGTCACCAGCACGGACACTATGCCACAAATTGTCCACAAAAGAAGAAAAATAAGCAAGCTGCTGGATCTGCGGCGGGAGAGGCCTTAGCCTCGCAGTTTGAGCTAGATTTTTCACTGATGGCATGCTTGGTATCAAGTGTGATGGGATCGGTATGGTTCTTGGACAGTGGTGCATCTTTTCACATGACAGGAGATCGAGATTTGTTTTCTGATCTAGATGAGAAAGATCTTGGAGTGCACATCGAGATGGGGGATGATGGTAGATACAGTGCGACCGGTATGGGTACCATTTCCTTTGAGAGGGAGTCTGGTAAACCCTTCGTATTGAAGGAAGTGATGCATGTTCCAAGATTGAAGAAGAATCTTATCTCTGTGGCGATGTTAGAAGACAAGGGATATGATGTTGTTTTTAGCAAGGGAAAGGCTTTCCTACGCAGTAAGACAACTAGAGAAACCCGGAAGATAGGGGTTCGAGTCAAGAACCTTTATCAATTGCATGTAGATGGCTGCGCAGCAATTGCATGCAAGGCAAAAGGAGAGGTGAGTCGGGATGATGGCGAGCTGTGGCACCAGAGATTGGGCCACCTTCACCATGGAGCCTTGAAGATACTGCAGCAGATTTCTACTGGGCTTCCTAAAGGCACTCTTGCGCAGTCAAATTAGTGCAAGGTGTGTACTTTGGGAAAATTTGTGAAAGCCACCTTTCACGAGAAGGATAGTTGCGCCACGACAATCCTTGAGAGAATTCACACAGACGTGTGTGGACCTTTCTCAGTAGCTTTGATAGCAAAGCACAGGTACTATGTGATCTTTGTTGATGATTTCTCTCGGAAGTGTTGGATCTTCTTCAAAGTTCAGCGAGACATACTCAAAGTTCTGTGAGTTCAAAGCACTGGTCGAGAAGGAATCGGGGAAGAAGGTGAAGGCTCTTAGGAGCGACAATGGTGGTGAATTCATCTCTGGTGAGTTCAAGGACTTCTGCAACGCAAAAGGGATTCGAATAGAGCTCATAGCTCCCCATAACCCACAGCAGAATGGGGTAGCTGACAGGAAGAACAGAACAATCGTGGGTGTTGCACGGGCGATGTTGCATGATCAGGGCCTACCCCTTCACTTGTGGGTGGGGGCATGGAATACTGCATTATATGTGCAGAACCGTTGTCCTCACAAGATACTTGGCATGAGTACACCCGAGGAGGCTTATTCTAGTAAGAGGCATGATATTTCCCATTTGAGGATTTTTGGTTCTCCTGTTTACATGCATGTGACGAAGGATGCCAGGAAGAAGCTGGAGCCAACTGCAGAGGTTGGGATATTTATGGGGTACACTGATACACCCCACAACTATCGTGTGTATTTGCCAGACAGTCACAAGACTGTTGTGCGACGGGATATCAAATTTCAAGAGGAGAAAGCCATGAAGTGTTCGCTTGATAGGGAGCCACACTTGCATGGAGATGAGGAGCTATTAGTTCCTAAGGATGAGCTTCAGGATGTGGATCAGCCACAAGATGAAGTTCATGGAGTGGGAGAGACCACTCATGCAACGCCAACCATCAGAGGGCGAAAGCACACTACAGAAGCTGAGCGACTAGCTCAAGATGTAGAGAAGGTTGTAGGACGACCTACAGCACAACGCAGACAGAGACAGTCACCTGATCGGTACACTAGATACATGGCTCTTGTGAGAAAATGTGTCGTGACTAAAACATCCTCTTTCAAGGAAGCTGTGGAGGATCCCGTATGGGTAGATGCCATGGTGGAAGAGTATGATTCGATTGTCAGAAATAGTGCATGGGAGATTGTCCCAAGACCGGAGGGGAAATCAGTGGTGGGTTCGAGATGGATCTACAAAGTGAAGCAGGCAGTTGACGAGAGTGTGGAGAAGTACAAGGTAAGATTTGTTGCCCGAGGCTTCTCACAGATAGATGGTATCAATTATGAGGAGACCTTTGTACTTGTCACAAGGTATTCTTCCATACGGACGATTCTTTCTCTCTCAGCGTAGATGGGGTGGCACATCCATCAAATGGATGTGAAGACTCCATTCCTCAACGGAGTCATTGAGGAGGAGGTGTACATAGAGCAGCCCAAAGGTTTTGAGATCTTCAGCAGCGAGTCACATGTGTGCAGGCTCAAGAGAGCAATGTATGGGTTGAAACAAGCACCTCATGCTTGGTACACACGGATAGACATTTATTTCACCAAACTTGGATTCTCCAAGAGTGAGGCAGATCCTAACCTATACCAGATTGTGGTGGAGGGTAAGTTGCTGATCATTGTACTTTACGTAGATGATTTGATTTTGATGGGAGCTGAGTTGTTGATACTTTCATGCAAGGAGGATCTTGCTAGAGAGTTTGAGATGAAGGACTTGAGCCTCCTTCATTATTTCCTGGGATTGGAAATTTGGTAACATAGTGATGGACTATTTTTTTATCAGGGTAAGTATGCCCGGGAGATACTGGAGAAGTTCAATATGCATGGCTGCAAGTGTGTTGATACTCCTCTTCCTAGAGGTTGGAGGAAGGAGGATGCTACTTCAGCAGAGGTAGTGGATGCCACTGTTTATCGACAGTTGGTAGGGTCACTTATGTATCTAGTCAATACACGATCCGATATATGCTATTCTATTAACCAGCTTTCACAAGCTATGGTTAAGCCAACCAAGCTCTTCTGGAAGGCAGGCACGCATGTATTGCGTTATCTCAGAGGCACATCGGGATATGGATTGTGGTACAGAAAGGAGCAGGAGGTGAAGCTATGTGGCTTCACGGATGCAGATTGGGCAGGGAGCCTAACGGGCAGAAAGAGCACATCTGGAGGGATCTTCAGTATCGGGTCGACAGCAGTTTCTTGGTACAGCAGGAAGCAGAGATTCGTGGCACTCAGTTCAACAGAGGCCGAGTATATGGCAGCAAGTTTGGTTGCATGCAAGGCTATATGGATGAGGAAGATCCTGGTCAGGTTGTTCGGGTCACACTTGGAGCCTACTGTGATTTATTATGACAACGAGAGTTGCATTAAACTCTCAGCTAATCCAGTATTTCATGATAGATCCAAGCACATCGACATCAGGTACCATCATATCAGAGATTGTGTGCAGCGAAGAATCGTGTTACTTTCATACATTCCCACGGAGGATCAGGATGCTGATATCTTGACGAAGGCGCTCACCAGGAGCAAATTCGAATACCAGAGAGGCAGGATGGGGGTTGCAGATAATCCATATCTTGTTGAGAGGGAGTGTTGAAAATGCAACAAGATGATGGACCTTAGTGAAAAGAAGTTGCCTTCACTAAGTGGGCCTGCAGGCTATTTTTGGTGCAAAGTCTATTTCTAGAATGTGTCTATTTTTAGACATATGGATCATGGTCTATGAGTTGCAGGATGTTATTTATGGATGATTGGTCATGTTGGTAAAAATATATGGACCTCTATTTTTAGACATATGGGTAGAGTCTATTTTTAGAATGCCAGTCTAAAAATAGAATAGTCGAATATTATTAGCTCTTAATAATATTTGGACTATAAACATTATCTTATCCTCTTGCAGCACTTCAATTCGAGCTACAAATGTGGCACATGCAACTGCCAAAAGGAAATATGCTTTTCCTATGGGTTATTTGAACTTTTGCATGATGGAGTTCAGTTAGAACTCAAGTGATTGACTTTTGGTGGAGTTGATTGAGGAGTTGATGGAGTTGTGTTCAGTTTGACTTAGTTGAACTAGTTGTATTTAGTCTAACTGACAAATACACTAGTGATGAGTGGGTTTATTAATTATTAATTAATTCAGTAATTATTAACTCATCAATCAACTAAAGAATACATCAGTTAACTTAGTGCATGGACAGTTCAGTGCAGGCAAGTGTTAGAGGTGGGTGAAAGGGTGAGACTACTATCAGTTGTGACTATAGTTGTGCATGAGATTTGCACAATCATTGATTGAGATTGCCAATGAGGATTTGTTGACGCCTAATCTTCATGATTGAGTGAATTTATGTAAATAAGTAAATTAGGAATGTGAACAGTCATCGGGAGATGAACTAAACAGTCACTCCCTATTGTATATAATAAATACCTACCTCATGGAATAATATACGAATCAATTTTACTGCCTACTGGAGTTACTACCTAGCCTGACATGGTATCAGAGCCAACTCCTTGTTTTAGCTATTATGCTCCTGTAACTCCTCTATCCTGTCTTGACATGATACAGTCCTGAGTTACCTTCTAGCGTTGCTTTGCCTCTGCCTTATTCCCCTCTGTCTTGAAATAATCTGCCTCTGCCTTATTCCCCTCTGTCCTGAAATAACTTGCCTCTGCCATATTCCTTTCCAGCGCTGTCTCATAATGCATCTGTCCATACTGTCCAGACAGAAGCGCTATACATTGAATTTTTTCATGACATGTGTTATCATCCATCTTCCTTCACATCTGTGTACTAGCTTCCCATATAGGGCATATTTTTTATGTTTCCTTCTGAATCTGAAATATCCTGTGTTGTAATCTTTCCTAAGCATTTGCCCAGTGACAATGCTGCTCACATTTATGGTACACAAATCTCGGGAGAAAATTGAGCAAAGAGAAATGAGAACACTTTCTACATTTGTAATGTAAGAATTCTTGAACAAGTTTGGTCGGCATAGTTGGTGGTCTTCAAATGTCACCAAAATTTCACCTTCTAAATTACAAACGTAAATACGGTTGCTTAGGGTGTAACCGATGAACTTTTTTGTTTGATCCAGATAGTAAGGGAAGTAGGCTGCATGCATATGTGTTATTTTTATTATTGGAGAGATATTTGAACTTCACGCTACTAACTCTTCATGCTGTCCCATATTTTCTTTTAAACGTTGTCCCATGTTTTGTTAACGTTGTCCCATATTTTTTTAAACGTTGTCCAGCACTTTAGTGACACTGCCATGTTTTTTAACACTGCCATATGTTTTAACGCTGCCATATTTGTTAAGAAGTCTTGTTGCGTGGCCCTAAGAGCCATCGTGAGGCTGTCAGGCACTTTGGAAGAGCACCAGGTGTTCTGCACAGCCACACTAAACCATATGTTCGATCATAGGGTAAGAAATTTGAGATGGTTCGTGGTAAGAGAAACAGTCGTGACTTCAAGATCTAGAGAATCAAAGGGATTTATGGTGATTTTTTAGTCTTTTCAGCGAGCTTTGAAATTGTGATGTCGTTGCTGCTCCAACTTTGTAGAGCTTGCGGTTGATGTCATTGCTGCTCCAACTTTGTAGAGCTTGCGGTTGATGTCATTGCTGCTCCAACTTTGTAGAGCTCATGGTGAATGATTGATTATTGACTGTGATATGAATTAAACAACCAAAATCATTTCCCACAGAAATTTTTTAGTACATTTTTACTGTATATTGGCAGAAGTATTCTTTTCTATCAGCAAAGGTTTTTTTTTTACAGAATGCATTCAATCATATCCATGGTAGGAATAGTTCTCACTGGCAAGGAAAACTATCCTGAATGGTCCCGGATGATAAAACACACCCTCATCTTCAATGAGTTGTGGAAAGGAGTGTGTGTCAGAGAAGGAGACAATGACCCAATACAACCTACCTCATACAAAGAGCTTGTCATTTGGGAAAACAAGAACAACAAAGCCTATGCATTAATCGCAGCATCTGTAAATGAAGAGGTGAGTCGCCATATTTCGTCATTTTCAACTGCCTTTGAAGCCTTACAAAAGCTGAGAGAACTCTATGACTCACATTCTACAGTTGAAGTTGTTCAACTCATGATTAAACTCTTCACTCTTGAACTGCAAAATAATGATCCTCTTGCTCTTGCATCTGAATTAAAGTCTATAATGCATGATATCAAATCCACTAAGGTTGAGCTGGATATCCATCTTATTGCTTTTCTCAAGGCACTTTATCCTACTTACTCCAATTATCTTGAGTCTTTGCAAGAAAATGGAAATCTCAAAGATATAACCTTTGACTCTCTTGTGAAAAAGTTTGTTGAAAGAGAGAAAGCTTTTGGAAAGAAGACAGCTCCTGAATCTTCTGAAGAGACTGTGTGCCTTGCTCATAAAGAAACGCATCCTGCTCAAGATTCTACAAGAGGAAGAGGAAGATATTTCAAAGGTAGAGGGGGCAGACATTCTCAAGGAGAAAAGGCAGATTTACACTGTATTCGCTGCAAAAGAAATGGATCACATGATGCCTCTACATGCAAGCTACCATGGGACAAAATTGAGCAGAAAAGAAACCAACATAAAGGTAAAACTGATGATACAGACAAAGGTGAAGCACCTAAATCGGCTCACTATGTTGAGGCACAATGTAACATTGGAGTAAATGAAGACTTGTTTAATGCTTCACTTGCTTCATGGAAAAATGATTGGTTTCTTGATTCAGGAGCAACCTGCCACATGTCTCATAGAAAATAATTTTTTGAAGATTTCACTTACAATGTTGATGGAGCAGTATACTTTGCAGATAAATAAAAAATCAAGCCATCAGGGCTTGGGACAATCAGGCTTAAACTACCGGTCTTCCAGACTTTCTTCTGGATCATGTTCTATATCTCCCATAGCTCAAGAGAAACTTGTTGTCCTTGGTCCACATCTGCCAGCAAGGTAACTCCATTCATATGTTTGATGGCAAGCTTGAGGTAAGAAAAGCATCTGACCACTCACTTTTCATGAGGCGAATAGAAGAAGAAAGGCTTCTCAAACTGTAAGGAACATCTGCTCATGCACAACATTTCTCATACAAATCTCATCATGAAGAAGGTACACTTCCATCAAGTTTATTATGGCATGCTAGATTTGGACATTTGAACTATGACAGTCTCCGCTTATTAAAGAAAAATGGTGTTGCTGGTTTGCCTACAATTCCTAGAAAACTTACGCAATGTGATGCTTGCATTCTAGGAAAGCATAGCGAATAGTCTTTTCATGATTCACATTCAAGAGCACATAGGAAACTTGAACTCATTCATTCAGATTTATGTGGTCCAATGCCTGTTTCTTCTGCAAATGGAAATAAATATATCATGACGTTATTGATGACTACACCAGAATGTGTTGGGTTTATTTATTGAAGAACAAATCTGATGCTTTCCAAACATTCAAGAAT
>APFE031034999.1:0-17975 GCA_000404065.3 Pinus taeda | reverse complement strand
ATGCATGCATTCCACAAATAGTGTATAATCAGGATAATCTCTGTGAATAAGTGTCATATTATTCAAAATTTCTACATTCTATTCCACTGTGAAGAAGCTATCTTGGAATTCTTGTTTTTCAAATTCATATGGATTATCAATTTCTTATTTTTTCCCTATTCTTTCACCGTTCGATGTTCCATGGATATTTCTAAGGATCGCAGCTGAGGATCTCAACTTGCTGCAAATTATCCTAGACTCTAGATTGCACTTGGATTTTTGCAGTGCAAGCTTATTAGTCAAATAATTCAAATTCTTGAATGATTTGATAACCAGAGGATAATACTAGTAATTAACTAAAATGATTTGGAATTTTTCAAGTCCTGGGATGCTCCTGTATGTTGCAATTTACACAATCATTGTTTTACTAGTAGCGATATTATAGTTTTTTCAGTTTCTTGAATTCTTTTAGTAGAAAATGTTTCATGCAACAATTTTGTACCAATCCTTGCTTTATGGTGGTAAATATAGTTTACCTTTTCGGTTACGACTATTGCTAAAAGCTCTGATGTTAAAGCAATTTCCACAACAAGTTGAAATTCTTGACTTTAATCTTTAATATTATTAAATATTTTTCCAAACAAATCGATTACACCTCCACTTAAAAATATGACAGTCTGTCAAGTATTCCAAATAGTGGGAGGGGGGATGTTGATAGTTGCAAATTTAGAATCAAGAGGGCTCTAAGATTTTGCGTGGTGATTTGGTAAACAAAACCACAACTATTGCTATTTCCACTACACCACAAATAGATGGATATCTAAGGTGTGATTTTTGGTGTGAAGGATCCTCGAAAAGTGGTGAGCATTGTTTCCTTGATAAAGAATGTTGTTTCATTTCACCACAGGTTTGGAAGTCGAAGCATGGTTGTTTCCTTTTGAACAGCAAGGGAAAATACTTATCTGTCAATTGGAAACATTGGATAATGATTATCCTCGTGGGCAGTATAGAGTTAGTGGTGCTTGAATGTATCCAAGCGATCAACATACTACTTTATTTTCCAGTTAAGGTGTTCTTATCCTTCAACAGGTAACAACTATGAATGTCATTTGAACTGCTCTCCTCCTTTTACTATTGTGTGAAATTAAATATATGGCGTTGGCCTTACGGGCCTTCCCCTCTGGTCCCTCTATTGGCCTATAACATCCGTCCTGATTCGATTTTCATTTGGACTTTTTTTCTCTCTGTTTTGCACCACCCGGTGGGCATAGGAACACTTATATCATTTACTCCTGAAGGCTCTCAACTATGATATGGATGCAAAGTTTCACAACCCATGAGTTTCACGAAGATTTCTACAAAGTTACACAGTCCAATGTTGAAGTCTCTTCCATTGCCACTTTTAGTTTTGACATTGTTTATAATTTATTTGGAATATCGTTAAAGAAATGATAGTTTGGCCACAAGAAAAGAAAAGGGATCTACTACTGCATAGAGTAATTTGAACGAGTGTGATGGTCTTCTTTGGCATACAATGACAGTTTAACACTCCACTGCATAAAATCGACAACTTGTGGATTCTTAATGTGGGATCTAGCAATGATCTCTGAGAGATAGGAGCAGAAGTCAAATTTGTTTCATCAACTGATAGAGCTGCCTCAAACTACGTTAAGGAATTATTGGAGCTACAAATTGGATACCTACTAAGTGTGGCTTGCTGCAAATTGATTGCTCTATGGCTAAAATCTCACACGATGGGAAGAGTTGCAATGATACCTGAGCTTCTCTTTCGATGGGAAGAGTTATAAACAATGATTCCAGGATAATTGTTGTGTTCCTATAAGTGTTTTTTTCTTGTTCCATTTTTTGGCTAGAGTTGTTATGCTTCATTCCTACAAAATTAGATTCTGTCGTAAGTGAAGAATGATTTGGAACATGAGGTTGCAAGAAATCGAACTCCACTTGGGAAATTTGAAATTGAATTAATTCTTATGAACAAAGCGTGGTAATAACCAACAAATTAATATGACCAAGGCATGGTCAAGTTTTGGAAGTTGAAATATTCTTTGAGAAGGAAAAACATGGTAACGTGCTTACCTTTCAAAGTAATGTCATAGGCATTAGGAGCATGTCCTTTAAATCTCAGTGAAAAATAGGTCGGAGTACCCATATTTGTTCTATTTAAACTAATTTTTCGAACTATCCAGTTCAAAACTGTTACAACTTATAAAATTTAAGGGTGGAAGTATTCCACAGCATTACATTTGATGTTAAAGAATTCCATATTCTTAACTTCTAGTGGCAAATAGATCAAAGAGTCTGGTTTTGTGTGATTTAAATAATCATTTCCAACAAACTGAGTCAAAACTTTGTACAATTTGTGGCATTTATGGTGAAAGCAGTGCATAACATTCCGCTTGATCTTAGATGAGTTTATATTCCCAACGTGTCAGTGCAAAGTAGGTCGAAATGAACTATTTATATTTCATCTAGGATTTTTGAAGGAAGCTAGACTCCAAGTGTTGTAGGCCTATGTGATTGCTTAAGTTTTAACTATGCTATTAGGTTTTTTGCAGGCTAGTAGTACTGAGAAGCATTTACAGTCTTAGAAATAAGCCTGTCATTTTCTCAAGGGTTCTTTGGGTTGTTATGAAATGATGTTTGCAATCTAGGGTGTGATTTTCAGGGATTTCTGTGGTTGTCAAAGTTATTGTATATTTTTGTGGGGCATTTGTTGTGATGGCCACAATAACTTGCTGGAAGCATATATTTTAGAAAATTTTGCACTTAATCACGTTAGCTTCTCTAGATGAACCTTTGTTCTAAATGATATTGGCAAAAGTCTTGTAATTGTGGTCTTGATCATCAGGTGTAGTTATAGGAGATTATTTTTCAATTGTAAAGAAATATTTTTTAGGGTTGCAATGAAGAACCTGTCAGGAATGCCAGTTACAGCTAGTGGTCTCATGCTTCATGTAGGAAAATTTATATTTTTTGGAGCTTCAATTGTTGTTATGGTGACTGGAAATAATTTTTCAAATTATACAACATTATGGATTTTATTACAATGTCAACTTGTGTACTAGAGGAAGCCAATTAACAGAGAAAATTGGTTAATAATTATGAACCTGGACATGGTTTTGTTTTCTTTCCCAATTAATCTGCATACTTAGTTAAGAAGTGATGTTCTTATTCTATCATATTTGGATACACTTGAATGGGACGTACATATATTGTGAAAGTTTCAAAACTTAAGCTGTAGTTGAGTGTTCCTACGACTATATGTCATGATTGGATATATGCATAGAGAATAATTAAACAATTAGTAATCAGGATAAAGCATGGACATTATAGTAATGGATAGTAAATCTTGATAACAAATAATACATGTACAAAAATAAATGAGTACTTAAGTGCACAAATACAATGGATGCCTTGCATATAGAACTCATTGTGGGGGTGTAATGAGCTACATGGATATTCTTGCATATGTGGTGTAATTGAGGTCAAATAGTAAACTATGTTTCTCTTCAAATCATTAAACAAACCTCTAAACGGATGCCTATGTATAAAGGAAAAGTGGAGATTTAATCATTACACCTATGTTAATGGTATGATTAATTAGTGAATATGGTCAACATTTTACTCATACTTGTTCTGAGATGGCATGGATGCTATGCAAGGGAAAAGGGTAATACAATACAAATTCATTAAGGTAAATTAGTAATAGCATCACCTCATCGTATTCAAAATCAAATGATGAGATGTATGGTTTCTAGTTAAGAACATAACTTAAGGAAATTAAGTTATGCTTAAAAGATCCCAAGAAGGGATATAGGATGTGAAAGACAAGTCTTTTATAAGACTAAATACCTTGAAGTTGTTTTTCAAATTTAATGTGGCTGTGTTTATCTGCTCGCATGCAAAGTAATGATGTAAATTACTTTGGATATAGTTTGTCAATAGATGAATTATTTTAGTAAGAAAATAATCCAATTACACATGGTTTGATGAAACAAAACCTTATCAGGACATTATGCATAAGGAAATAATCATGCATAGGTTGGAACCTGAGGGATTCTAGTTAAGTAAGTTAATATCTTAACCCAAATATGTAAGAGGCATAAAGAACATATCAATTCATGGGATGAGATTGTGAAGTGGGTGCAAATATGTAATACAACATCATGAATTAATAATTATCAACATCTTTTTAACCAGGTAAGGTCTACTTGGAAATTGAACATAATGGGATTGATGCATTAGAAGAATTCAAGGTGGCTTAATGATTGTTGCATAAACCATGAATTCATAATTGATCTCTCGGTTTAAGGGTGATTTAAGGCACTAACATGCAAATACCCTTGGGTCACACCTCACATAAAATTGAAAGGGTGTGAAGTGATGAATAGTATAGATTTCACTTATAACATCTATATGGGGGATGTATGCAAATGCATATTGTTTATTAAATGATATCATACCTACACTAAAGTATTCGTGACCAACAAGATGTAGAGGTATAAAAAGGGAAAATGGTCAATCCTATGACATAATTTGTTTAAGTGTGGAATAGTTGTTAGAACTAACCAAATTTGTTATAATGATCATGAGACTTTAAATATCTATGATAGACTGAGTATCATAGTAAAAATTTTGCCTTATGGTACATTTCATTGTTGTTAAAACCTGGTATAGGTGACAGATTTAATGCCAAAACTGAAAGTTATGGGTATGATTGAGCTATAGTGTGCATGATGACTGTTATGATACTATTATTACATGATATCTGGGAGTGATTTACACATGAAATGAAAATTTCTTAATTACATAGATGAACCATGATAAATGAATGTTAGGAGGATACTAACATGGTGGAAAAAAATGTGGATAATGTTTATGTCATGCAGGTGACACCATGAGGATGGTATTATAATTTGTACCACCACCAAACTATGTGCATCAGTACATATGCGACCATGTGACTACATATGCTACAAGGTTGAAAAATGAAATGTGTATTGTTGTGTATAACATACCTTGTATGCAGGTATGTAGTATTCATTGAATGGAGGTCTGGCTAGGTAAAAATACCTGGAGGTTACCTAGACTAAGGAAAGTAATTTTGGTACAAGAAACTATGGTTAATCGCAGTTTGGCATACATACAATTTCAATGAATATATGTATATGCGCATATATATTTTTATGTGAAATAATCTGTTATAACCTTGCAGGGATATTAATGTGGAAAATATGCTAACTGATGTAATGTATGTAGAGAGACTGCAAGAAGCAGGTGTTTTACAAGAACACAAAGGCTTCAAAGAATGCAAACAGAGGACATGCAATATTCAGATAAAATAAACGATAAGAAATAGTTTCTTTCATAGTAACAGATTATGATATTTATCATAGTTAAACTTTGCATCGATAAATTCTCAAAAATGATTTGAAAAATGCATGAAAGGTAGCTATGGAAGGAGAAATGTTGGTAACACTCCTTGAGATTGATGTAAATATGGAAGGGGAGATGTTGGGAGCACTCCTCGTGGCAGATGTACATTGGAAACTTTGCATCAAATGGCAGAGACATGAAAGCTGTTGATTTGGAAACTGACTACCTGTGAACAAGGATATGATGCAGTGATACACTGGGGACGGTGTAAAGTTTAAGGGGGGGAGTATGTAACACCCCTCCCTTGTGTACTACATTATTGTAAACCTAAGATAACTTAAAGCTAGGTATGATATCATCCCTAGTGTGTTAAATGTTTGTAAACCTATGCTGAGGGAAGCTAGGTTTGATACCCTCCTTTGTGGGTTAAACTAGTTTACACCTAAGCTGAGGAAAGCTAGGTGATATGTAATATGAAAAACAAATGTATTATTAAATATATTAATAAAATAAATCACTTGGAGGGTGGAGCACCAAGAGAGAGGAGTTGATTACAAAATCCCATGAGGAATGGGATAGAGATGAATCTTTCATGATAAGCTTCTAGATGTGATTCTAGAAAAGCTTGGATGGATTGGATATCCATCAGATGGATGGGAGATAAAGATCCATCAAACGTAAAATCTTTGTGGGAGATAAAGGCAAGATTTTATGGGGAAAAGCATCGTGGAGATAGATACAAGCTTTTCTGGATAAGACCTAGGCAAATGGAAAAATCCATAAGGCGAGATGCTGCTAATGGTAACTAAATCATGAAAGAGGGTATTAAATACCCAATGCATTGGTCAATTGAGGATAGTTGATCCTTGGCAATATCTTCAGCTCGGGGGGAATCAGAGGTGATTCATGGCTAGGTGATGGTGCTCCTCCCTCTAAGTGAGATTTAGTTGGTGTCATTCACATGGAATGGTTGTATGTTTCTTTTTACACTCTCTCTATGTTACTATTCCAATTTCCTTATGAGTAGCTTTTCTTAGTTCTAAGAATATTCGAAGGAATTACCTATGCTTGGATATTAATAGATTTAATTATGTTCCCTCTATTCAAATGAGATTTACTTGCATGGTAGGTGATCATGTTTAAATCCTTACTTGATAGGATGTTAAATCATTATGGCTTGCTTAATTCCCTCTCTTATGGAAATGATGGTAGAGTAATGCATGTGACTCACATTTGAATGCATATGCATGTTAAATATATTATGATCATGTTTATATTTGAAGGTTTATGCATGCGAAAGAGTTATGCAGAAATGTCTCCCATATAATTGTTGATGATTCTTGCATGCTGCTTAAAGAACTGATGATGTCATGTCTCCCACTCATATTGGGATTTTTAATCATTTTTCTTAGCCTATTTAGCTACAAAATAACTCAAACATTTATTCCAAATATGATGAGATATGGATATCGATGAGTTCTATTAATTGTATGCTATAAATTAACCCTTGTCCTAGTTGCGTCTTAGTGACAAAGGGTTTATCTAAAAAGTATTGTAATCATTGTATCTTTAATGATTGATTTAATACACTCGTGATGGCATCTAAAAACCAATTTGTAAATGAATAATTTTTTAATTGAATGGAGCCTAACGATGAAATTTCCGAGTAGGAAAAGAGGTTCATTACAATTTTAGGGAAAATAACAAAAATTATAACCATTGCAACAAATTTCCTAATTTAAAGAATTACATGGCAATTCTAAGCAAATCATATCCTAACAATCACTCATTAAGGAACCAACTCCTTTAATAAAAAATGATTTTTACCTCTCGATCAATGGACATTACAGATGCCCCTGCATCATAATCCAAAGGAACAAATATTCATAGACTCTTGTTCATGATTTCTTCGACGGTTTTGAAATTTTTGTGTATAAATGTGGCAATCATCCAATTTTCATCTGAAACTAGAAGGTTTTTCCACTAAACCAAGTATTCAAAATACTTTTTCCTTAGTTTTCTTGATCAATCTTTTGTCCAAAATTCGTTCAATTTGCAAAGTTCTAGTTGTTGGTAACTTTTTTCCCATTGTACTGTATGTTGCTTATGATCATCACTTGTTGGTTGTTATGTTTCAAATTCATATTTGTACAAATATACTACACTAAATATTGGTGAAATTCTAACTCCAGGTGGTAATTCAAGTTCATAGGCATTAACAAATAATTTCTTCACGATCTTTTGATGTCCTAGCTTCTTAAAATTTAGTTTGTTATAATCGCCTTTTTGGGAATCTTTCCTTTCGCAAGTGTGCAAGTACGAAATCTCCCACTTCAAAAATTTTCTCCCTTCTGCTAAGATCTTCTCTACTCTTATATTGTGCATTGTTGTCATGTAGTTTCTTCTTTACCTAGTCATGGATTTCTGGTATGGCTATAGCAAAACCTTCTCCTACTACACTTCTCTGCTTTGCTCTTCCTAAGTTTCTTAGCTCATGCACTTCTCTTGGGTGGATTCCATTACACAATTTGGAAAGGGATTTGTCCAATTATTCTATTGGGAGTGCCATTGTAGGCATATTCAGCTTGTGCTAAAATTTGATCCCACTATTTGGGATGATCTCCAATCAAACTACATAGAATATTTCTCGAACTTCTATTCATTAATTTAGTCTAACCGTTAGTCTGTGGGTGATATGTTGGGCTGAAATTCAATTCAGTGCCAAATTATTCCATAATGTTCTCGAGAAATGTCCCAAGAATCTAGTATCTCAGTATAAAACAATAATCTTAGGAACTTCATGTAATCTTTGCACTTCTTTAAAGAACAAATTGACAACATGGCTAACATCGCTAGTCTTAGCACAAGGAATAAAACAAGCCATTTTTTAAAATCTATCTACAACAAAAATGATAGAATCATTACCTTTTTGAGTTCTTGGCAGTCTTAAAACAAAATACATATTCGTTGAGTCCAAAGGCCTCTTTGGAATTGGAAATGGGGTATACAGTCTAGTTTTCTGACTTTTTCCTTCGGCATATTGATAGGTTCTGCATTTCTTTACAAATTTATGCACATAAATCCTCAACTTTGGAAAAAAATAATTTATCTTCAATAGTTCATAAGTTTTGTCTTGTCCAAAATGTCCTCCAAGGCCTCCATTGTGTTTTTCCTTAATTAAATTTTCTTTCTTGGACTAATTGGGATTACACAGTTGGTTGTTCTTAAAGAGAATTCCATCTTAGATCATATAGTCAAGCCATGGGATTTGATTTTGAGAAACTAGGTTCTTACAAGCTTCAAAGGCTTCCTTGAAATTTGCATCCTTCTCATACATTTCCTTCATAAAATAAAATCCAAACAACTAAATTCGACCTTGTAGTAATAACTGCCTCCTGCTCAAAGCATTTGCAATTTTTAGAATATCCACTAATGTGATTTAAAACAAATGTAAAACTTTACAATTACTTGACCCACTTAATGTTCTTTTGATTTAGTTTAGGTTGTTGCATAATATATTGGAGGGCATGGTTATCAATATATAAAATAAATATCCTAGAAAATAAATAATGCCTCCCTTTTTTAAGAGCTTGGATCTCTGGCACATTCTCAACTTCCTAAACCTTTGCTTTTTCTTCCCATATTTGACTTGATTTAGAATATTTGATTGTTGTGCTAAGATCCTCCTCGGTTTAGAAACAAAATGCTTTCATTGTGCTTAATGATGCATGAATTTTTGCAAGTGAAATGATGAGTTTTTATGTTAATTTTATGAGAAATTTAACATAAATAAGAGATTGAACAACAACATAAAAATGTACAAAACATCATCAAAAACACATTACAACATGAACATGCTAAAGGAGTTCACCCCTCCTAGGCTACATCTCCTTGGTCCAGCTTCCAGTGACTTGGGCCTCTCTATTACGCTCCAAAAGTGTAAAAATATGTGCTTACAATGCTCAAATGCTTCTAAAACCTGCTCCCATGAGTCCATAAATAAAAATGGCTATCTAGCCTCCTCTCACATCAAATTTGGTGGAAAAGTGAATAATTTATTACCTCCCCTAGTTTTCCCAATATTCGCTCCAAAAATTGCACCATTTCCGGCATGATCCTACAATTTCACTCCAAAAAGTACTAACTAGGCAAAAAATTCATCGAATGATCTACAGAAGTTGTCAAAATTGACAACTTCATCGTAAATCACAATCGGTGAGAACCAACAGGCCCTATGGTTTGTGAACATAGCGTGAGCAATATGCATTTGCGATAAGCGGCAGACCCCATGGAACTATCAACTACAGTATAACTGTATCGCATTCGGAATATATCACAATCAGCGAAGCCAAATTAATATGTACAATGGGACTTTGCACTGTGTGATATGCGATTGTGATATCGCAATCACAACCTGAACCTATCAGGGCTGATTCAGTAACACTTCCCTTCTACAATTTGAGATTGCAATCATAGCATTACACCCTGGCCTTCTCTGGGTCTGATTCTTTAATGTCGACCCACCTCTGATATGTGATTTGCAAAATGTGGGGCCAATGACAGCCTGCCACTTTGATCAGCTGCTCAAAATTAGGCTAAAAGATCAAAGTGTCAAAATCCTGATAAAATTAGTTTCAGATTGAAGAGCTCATCGTTATGATTCCAACGGTGTGAATGACACTCAAATCCGAGCTCATATGAAGAAGTTAGAGAAAGTCAAAGTTCAAGTTTGACTTGGACAGATGGCAAGAAAAGATGGTGTGACAAGACCCTTCAGTGAATGGTAGGCGCCAAGTGGCGGGCCACCGTTAGCCCTCACATATTGCAAATCACATGTCACAGGTGGATAGCTTTAAAAATTAACCCAAGAATAGCCAGGGTTGCGATGCGAGAAATCACAATTGCACTTCACAAAAGACAGGTGGAAAGTTGTTAAAGGATCAACCCCACAGTTGCAATGTGATGGATCAACCCGAAGGTGTGATGTGATGGATCGTAATAGCACTTTGTAGAGAGTAGAGTCCCACATTATATTACCCTCCTATTCTCGACCAATTTTCAAATGTGATAGGTTCCCGAATTTGATGTGACTATAGATTCTGGTTAATTGTTTGGCCGGGTCCACCAAATCACAATCACACATCGCCCCACTGCGATCACGAACCATAAGACTATTGGTTTGCTCACTGAATGCAATTTGGAATAAGACAGTCGGCTGACATATTATTGCCCACTGCGCGGTGAAATTTTCCCCCAGTTAGTGCATTTTTTGGGCTAATTTGTAGGATCATGCCGAAAATGGGGTAATTTGTGGAGCAAATATTGGGAGAACTAGAAGAAGTAATAACTTCTTCAGTTTTCCACCAAGTTGGATGCAAAAAGTGGCTATATAGCCATTTTTGAACATTCTGGACTCATTGGAACAAGTTTCAGAAGCATTTGAGCATTGCAAACATAGAGTTCTACACTTTTGAGCATAATAGAGAGGCCCAAGCCATTGGAAGTTGGACCAAGGAGAAGTATCCCAGGAGGGGTGAACTCTTTTATCATGTTCTTGTTTTAATGTGTTTTTCATGATGTTCTGTACATGTTTATGTTACTGTTCAATTTTTAGTTTATGTTAAATTTCTTATTAAATTAACATAAAAAATCTTCATTTCACTTGCAAAAATTGATGAATCCTTAAGCACAATGAAAGAATTTTGTTAATAATCTGAGGAATATCTTAGCACTACAAGCTAATATTCTAAATCATATCACACTTGGTACTTCCCCATTCGTTGAAGATTCTTTCCATGCCATCTTATCCTACCATCTATCCAAGTCAAATATGAAATTTAACTTTCTTTAACTTCTTCATATGAACTCAGATTCAAGTGTCATTCACACCGTTGGAATCAGGATGATGAGCACTTCAATCTGAAACTAATTTTATTGAGATTATTCCACTTTTATTTTGAGCACCTAATCACTCCTCCCCACTAGAAGCCTTTGGACCCCAAAAGCATTAAATAATATGCAACTGCTTTCTACATTGTTTGCACCACAAGTGTCCTAAAAGGTCATCCTTCCTTCTCCTTCACCTTTTTCCTTTAGAGCCATAAGTGATGAGCCGACACTTGCATCTCTTACAAACCTGTAGTATAATGTCTTTAAAATTACATGTTTAGCTATATGACCAAAAAAAATGAGCCAAGCATCCCATACTTGCCACGAGTTTATAACACATACTCCATGGTCAAGTTTAGATAAAAATGGAAACAATACTCTAGCTATCAATACAAGGCAAAACATCATTGTTGCTTCATCAAGTGATGGAAAGCACATCATCATTATAATACATGATTTACAAAAATAAGGCCAAACACTATTCTTGCTTCAACAAGTGATGGAAACACATCATCATTTTCATAGTTTTAAATGCAACACAAAATAAGGCCAACATTCTACCGCACCTAGAAGAACCATCTCTCACTTATCAAAGTCACTGGGTCGTCCCCTTGTGGCACATTCGCTGGTTGAACAATTGTTTCACCTGGTTTATGCGTGGATGCTTTGTCCTTACAGTGCTACTCTAGATGGAACCTCCAACATGTTTCTCCTTGATGACCACCTCTATTGTAATGACTAAAATAAGCCTTCTTCCTCCAGATCTGATTTGCCTTCTTCTTTGTGTGTTATTGAGAGGGTATTTCATGCCTCATCCTTTTTCATGCTGGTTTTCCCCTCTAGCGCTCAGCAAACACATGGTTATGCAATCTGCAAAAACTACAAATTCTTCTATGCCATGATTTTCGTTCATTATTATCAATATGGTTGTAATCATAATGAGCATTACAATACTGAGATGGTTATACCTTTCTTTTTAGTATCTGGTATGATCATGGGAAGGAGAGCTTGCCTCAGCTCTTTCTGTGCAATGCATATTGCCATAGGTTTATGGTGATGCGTTTCCATGATCCTCTTTCCTCAACGATTTCAACAATGTCGTGGAAGCTTCTGACATCTTTGAGCACAGTCCTTCAGTGCACCCCAACCTTGTGAATCAAGGTCTTTTCTCAACCTCCAATGGTTGATTTATGCCTTGGCCATTAACACCAAGTCTTTCTTCTTCCTTGTACCTCATCGCGGTAAGGAGTCTCATGTTTCTCCCTGTAATGGGTACTTCCACAGCTCCAACATAAATTATACTATGCAAAGACAAAACTGAGGAAAAATCAACATGCTTTACCTCCACTGTCAATTTCGAGAGAACCAATGAGGTCTTCTCATCATCTGTTGTTGATAGTTCATTGGTTGTTTTGGCATGTTCCCCAACTTCCTTCATGACATACCCAAGTCTTTCCTGACGGGGTAATTCTTCTACTTTGATGGGGTTTATGATGCCCTGGCCATTAATATCGAGGTTGTTCCCCTCATACCACATTCTCTTTAACAATTTTGTGTCGATTCCTGTCGTATGATTTTAAAAAATGGCGAAATCAAAATCAAGAAAAATAAATAGAGTTGAAAAATTACCTTTTACCTCATGGGCGTCATGCTACACCTTTTCCAAGGCCTCATCCTTGGCTTGCAATTGGCATAGAAAACTATGTTTCTCCTCTTTCTCTTCTTGCAGTAGCCTTCTTAATTCATTGTTTTCTTCTTGAAGTCTCTGGTTAATCTCCCCATTCAAGGAAGGTGATGAATAAGATGCATAAGCACCGGAAGATGTGGATGATGTATCACTCTCCATTCTCTCTGTCTCCTCCTCTATTCTTTTATCGTATGCTTCATTTTGTGAGTTTGAAGAACAAGTGTTATCAATGAATTATTTTCCTTTTAACCCCATGACTGTAATTGTAGTTTCATCACCCATATCAGATCCCAAACCCTCTTGAATGATGAAAACTATATCTTCTTTTCCCTTGTTGTTGTTTCTATTTAGTCTCATTTCAGGATGAAGCTTCCAACAATGAGCTTCATTGTGACCCTCTCTAGAACAATGTTTTCATATTGTTTTCTCTTCTTCCTTTTTAATGGATGCATTTTTCTTTCCCTTAGATCCCTTTTCTTTCTCTTTACCCTTAAATGGCTTTTTACTACTTTCTTCTAGGGTGTTTTTCCCTCTTGCCTCAAGATGAGTGCCTTGCACACACACATTCATATAGATTATTGGGATTAAACATTAAGATTGTATTCCTAAGGTAACTGTGTAAACCCATTATGTACTTCAACAGTGTGTCATGTGATTCAAAATCTACACCTAACATCAAAGGCCTTTTTCTAAATTCTTGGGTGTAATTTTGCACATTTTGACCTTTAAGCTGTCTAAAGTTATGCCAATTCATGATGGATTTCTACATATAAGATAGGGGGTAGAATCATCTTTTGATTGCAATAATTAAATCATTCCAAGAAAATGAGATCTTACCATGTTTCTTAATCTCCTCTCGGGTCTTTGATTCCCACCATACCAGCGTTGAACCCTCCATTCTCAAGGAATCTAACTGAATCTTTATGTCATCCTCTTGAAGGTTTTGAATCCTGCGATAGACCTCCAACTGACGAATCCAATTATCAAGCTTCTCTGCATTCACTTCACCAATATACATAGGCCACTCAAATTTAACATCAAGTTTTAAAAAAGGTGATTTACCAATTCCTTTTGAAGTATGATGATGAGTTTGAGTAAGGATTGTGTTAGTGGAAGAGGGTGAAGATGATTGTGAAGAAGAAAATGAAGAAGATGTTGGAGAGGGTGGAGGTTTGTCTCCATTTACATTACCTCATTTTGCATTACCTCTTCCTAAAGAGCCTTCTCCTTTGGGAGGGTTGGAACTTTCCCCTTGCAACCTGGTATTCCTCTCTTCATAGACGACCTTTACCATCTCTTTCATATCAAATAAATCCTTTCTAAAAGTATTCTCATCTTCTGCCATGTTTGTAGGTTCTCCTTCATGAGACATGATCTTTGGAGTCTCAACTGCAACTTGAGGTTGAATTGGTGTTGGTGATTGTGGAAACCTTGCTCTCCTTCCCCTTGACCCAATTTCAAGGCTTCCAACCAGCTTCCCTTCTCCTCTTTTGAGTTTTAACCTTGTAAGCATGACATAAACTTACAAATAGTTAAATCCTTCTTTCACAAAGAAAACCTAAAGGCTCTGATACCAAAGTGATCTGATTTAGAATATTAGATTGTTATGTTAATATCCTCCTTAGATTAAAAGAAAAATACTTTCATTGTGCTTAAGGATTCATGAATTTTTGCAAGCGAAATGATGAGTCTTTATGTAAATTTTATGATCAATTTAAAATAAATAAGAGAATGAAGAACAACCTAAACATGTATAGAACATCATCAAAAACACATTACAATAGGAACATGATAAAGGAGTTCGCCCCTACTGGGTTACGTCTCCTTGGTCCAGCTTCCAATGGCTTGGGCCTCTCTATTATGCTCCAAAAGTGTAAAAATATGTGTTTACAATGCTAAAATGCTTCTGAATCCTGCTCCAATGAGTCTA
This sequence comes from Pinus taeda, assembly GCA_000404065.3. Classification (NCBI taxonomy): domain Eukaryota; kingdom Viridiplantae; phylum Streptophyta; class Pinopsida; order Pinales; family Pinaceae; genus Pinus; species Pinus taeda. Next base: position 3,093 of record APFE031034999.1, on the reverse strand, counting down.
GAAGTATCAAAAAATGGCTATCTAACCTCTTTTTGCATCCAATTTGGTGGAAAACTAATGAAGTTATGACCTCCCCTAGTTTTCTCAATATTCACTCCACAATTACACCATTTCTGGCATGATCCTACAATTTCACTTCAAAAAGCACTGATTGGGAGAAAATTTCGTTGCGTGGTGGCCATAAGTTATCAGCACCAACAACTTCATCAAAAATCGCAATCGATGAGAACCAGCAGGTCTTATGGTTTGTGAACATGGCGTGGGTGATATGTGATTGCGATAAGTGGCGAACACGACGAAACTATCAACTGCAATATAACTGTATCACATCCGGAATATATCACAATCGGCAAAGCCAGGGTAATATGTACAACGGGACTTTATGCTGTGCGATAAGCGAATGCGATATCGTAATCACAACATGAACCTATCGTGGCTGATTTTGTAACACTTCCCTTCTGCAATATGCGATTGCGATCATCGCATCGCACCTTTGCTTGGTCTGGGGTTAATTCTTTAAAGTCAACCCACCTCCGATTTGCAATTTGAAATATGTGGGGTCAATGGAAACCTTTCACTTGGTGCTTCCCCATTCACTGAAGAGTCCTACCACATCATCATATCCTGCCATCTGTCCAAGCCAAACTTGAACTTTGACTTTCTCTAACTTCTTCATATGATATCAGATTCAAGTGTCATTCACACCGTTGGAATTAGGATGATGAGCACTTCGATCTAAACCTAAGTTTATCAAGATTCTGCCACTTTGAATTTGAGCCTAATTTTTGGCACCTGATCACTATTCAACATTCCTTTGGCTTGTCTCTATGTTATCTAGATAATCATATGCCATGTGTTCAAGATTTCCACATCTGTAGAAATGAACCTCTCTTCCTCTGCTTCTTCCTCGCACCCTGGAAAATTATCTTCGACCTCTAGATTCTCCTTCTTGTTGTCATTTTGGACTTGAGCCACTAGCTCCATCTCTTGGTGCAATAGATATCCCTCTCTTTGTTTTCTTCCATCTTCCTATAGTAGTACTCTTACCTTTGCTAGCTTGCTTTCTTGAAAGTTTTTCTTTAGCCTTCGAAGCCAATTGATATGAATCCACCACTGTATTAGGTGAAAGTACACTAATCTCATCATGAATGTCTAGTTTAAGACCAGATATATATAATCCTCTGCATATCTTGCCCTTATTTTCACCTTGTATAATTCTTTTGAATACTCTCTAACTGTCATTCCTCTCTGCTTAAGGTTATACATACTCCTAAATAAGGTAAGATGGAAATGTTTCAGAATAAACTTACCTCTGAGTTTCGCTGCCATCCTATCCCAACTTTTAATCTTCTACTTGTTCTTTCTCCTCTCTTCTATGTACACCATCCTATAGGTTTTAACCCCGTACAAAAATTACTTGCATGCAAATTCTAAAAAATAGAAACTAAACAAAGGCGAGAGAATAACACATAAAACACATATACACAAAGATTTTCCCTTGGATCCTAAAATTGGGACTACCAACATGATTTTTCATTATGTTCCTTTCATATGTTACAATGCATATATATACATGCAAAAGCATTCAATACCATGGACCGAAAACCAACGCGCCCAAAACCATGTGCGAAAACCATAGGTAGGTTTGCCAACCTAATATAGGGTTGAAAAAAAAATTACCCAGGGTAGAGGGGGGCTACCTGCCCCACTAAAACCCCCTGTGACCCCTCCCACTACGCAATCGGCACAATGAAGGGGGGGCTCTGCCCCCCCTCTAACCCCCCGATTAACTCAGGCAACTAGTCATGGAAACAATATAACGCACCCCACCAGAGAGTTGCATGACGCTTTAATTTAGTTAAAATAAACTAAACTTTTATTTCTTCATATTCAAATAATTTGTCCATTTTTGTGACCCAGTCAATAAGCTCCAATGGGTTCATGTTTCCTATATAAGAGGATATATCTGGTTTGGGCCTCATAACATATCCCAAAACTACCTTCAATAGTTTAGCTTCTGTAGGTTCTTCTACTATTTCTTTTGAAGATTCTTCCTCTTATGGACTCACATATCCTACTTCTCATTCTCTATGCAAACCAACCTCCATTGTTGCCATTTTGGCCTCCAATCACTTCATCGCCCTCTATACTTCTCTATTAGAAATTGGCCTTTGTCTGTCTCCTCTTGCGCCTCGTCTAGTGCCTGGGTCAACTATGGGTGGCATGATTACCTCTTGTTCATGAAGTAGACATAGAATCTTCTTTAATACAAATTGATGCAAATCTACTTAGATTTTCTCTAAATTGCCCCCCTAAGTTGGTTCCCAAAATCAGTGCCCCCTTCAACCCTTTCGGGACATAAATCCCACAAAATTCATGGTGGGAAGATTTTTTACAAATTGGGAGTAGGAATGGTGACCAACTCTAAGCAATTATGGTCAAATTTACACATATAATGGTCCTCGCCAAACTCTATGCCCGTATATATATACCCATGACCCCAGAACCCAAAAAATTATTAAACTAACCATTCATAAAGGTTACTGGCACTCCGACCTCCGAGTATATAGTTTTGACTAGCCCACCTTCCACCATCGACCACTTGGACACCTATCGACCACTTGTTATGAAGATCTCTGCCTATTGACCCACTAGTGATGCCTAAATCCTAATTAAAATTGCTTCCAACCTTGAGATCTAGGGAAAGGAGAAAATTCTTGTCTCCTGTAGATTTCGTCAATAGATGAATCCCTAGAGTGAAACGATTTTTATAAATGCCAATTCATAAACCTTACAGGATTTCAGGCTTCCAGGCAATCTATGTTACAGGTTCCAACGATTGACAATTTTGGGTCTCGTTACTTGATGAACTTCGCTGGAAATGAAAAATCGCTAAGTGTTGGGCACACTCAGTTTTTATACAGATGTATGATTATGTACTCCAAATATTCTTGGCTCCCTGATTCCTCTTACTTCTCTTGGTTCTCCTCTGGCTTGATACACTCCTTTGAGCACCTCCTTTCTATGTCTTCTCTACTCAACCTTTGTTTCACTCCTCTTGCAACCCAACAATATATATATATATATATATAT
>APFE031034993.1:9505-125958 GCA_000404065.3 Pinus taeda | reverse complement strand
TTGTAAAACTACACTAAAACTAGTCTAGAAAAATAGAGTAAAGAGGGCAGCATTATGAGCAAGCCAACTGCAACTACCATTAGACATTAAAGCAAATACACACATGAAAATAAATCCCGGGCTAAAAGAAACCTACAAAGAAATAACACCGATCATCTTGAAAGAAAGGAAAACAAGTAAATGAAACTATACATGCTTAAGGAAATGAATAAGCAAATAAAGAGATATTGCACATAAAATACTTTACAGCGGCAGAAATGAGCAGGGGCCCTCTGTCCATTCAGCCACAAGAAAACTTAAAGATCTGGAAACTTCAAAACAGTGCTATGTCTATTCCTCCATTTGCAGAAAGTGTACAAAACAGAGTGCTAGGATAGCACTAAAAACACAGAGTTCACAACGCTCTTAAATTTAACACAGGTTCATAAATTACAACTGATAAAAGTCTAATGAGCATACACAGACGCAGCTATTTATAGAGATTTCTAAGATAGCCTACTCGTACAACTGATTAACTGCAAAACAACAAACTATCATGCGTATTTATGGTCCCTTGACACTTCATACGGCTGCGTGGATGAGTTTAGTGGTTCTATCGTCATGGGTAATGAATCCCATGTTGGATCATGTCCCCTGCCACCTGTAGATCATGGACAAATCACCGTTTAAGATGACATGACCAAGCAGCTCACAATCACCGTTAAACAGCCTTGAGTTGACCGTAACTTGACCAGCTTTGACCGTGGATAAAGATGATGTGGATGGCTGGAAAAATGGGACAGGAACCTCGAGCATGTTGATACCTAAGTGCCCATGTGGCTCATCTGGCAAACCGACACGTGGAACATTGCGTTTAACAAAAAGGCTGCAGGATCTTCAGATAGCTGCAGGATCATCAGATAGCTGCGGGATTCCTGCAAGTAAGTCAAAATCTAAACAAATAGTCATCCATTAGCAAAACTTGCTTGATCATGCTTAATAACACCTAATGTAATGATCTGGGTGGTTTTATGGTGAAAATGAGGTGAAAGAGAGAGATAGGTGATGAAAAACAGTAGATAATGGTGAATGATGAGGTGTAGGTTAGAGGCTCTACAATTAGCATGATACATGTATAATCATATAACACTATATCAACATCATCTCAGTCATTATCCAGTTACCATGCATGAAAATACCAACTGCATACCATGACTTCATGGGAACTATAACCGTGACAATGCATGCTTACATCCACATAGACAATAGTGATACACAACGAATGTATAATCAACCAACATGCATTCATGCCAAACACATCCCAACAACAATACCTTCAACTTCTACATGACAACACAACCGCAACAATGACCATCACCATGCATACACATCAAGCATATATACAACCTACATGCATGCATGACAAACACATTCTGCCCATCCAGTCCAAGGGGTGAACTTTGCTCTGATACCACTCTGTGGTATCAGATATCACCAAAATATTCTAGAAACTTGGCATCACCCAAAGAGAATGGAACCCGCTATGATACCACTCTATAAGACCCTCCTCCCACACTTACCCAAGATTATTGGTCCACAGGGGTAAATATGTGATGAAGAGTTACTATGATATGGTTTGACCTCCTAGATCACCTTAAGGAAGTGGAATCGATGTACCAACACTTTATAGACCTCCCTCAAGTGCTACAAGGCCCCCGGGAGCTAACCAACCACTCTAGGGGCCCAATTCCTGACTTAACTTAGCCTTGCTTGATCATTTCTTTCCTTTGATTCCTTGTCCTTCCTTTGCCTTCCTTTCTCCAAAGATAGAGTGCTCCAAGAATGCTCTAAGTGTGCAAGAGTACGAGAGAGTAAAGAGAATAAAGAGATATCCAAGATAAAATTGGCAAAAGGTTGTGAATTGATCCTCAAAAGAATTTTTATCGTTTAGGCCTCTATTTTCCTTCATTTTCCACCTCAGATGTAACCTGTGACCTTTCATCCTCATTTTCTCCTAATAAATTCTTGTGTTTTCATAAATAAAATGCGAATAAATGCCTCTTGACTTTCCAAATCCTTTGCCATTGCCTTTCCCAATTTCCCTTTAGCCATAATAAACCAAATGAACACCCACTAGAATGTTTTTCCCAACATTCATCTTGCAATACATGTCCCATGACATTGGTCTTATTTTTCCCTTATTAACTTTATTATACGAACTTTTAACCCGGGGTTGTTACAATGACCATGAAACAACCGTTATTATATCATATGGAATTATTGGTTTGGAACAAGAAAGGTTAAAGGAAGTATTTAACCTTAAAAGAAAAAACTTGTTTTTGCTTTGAAAGGGATTAATAGTATTGAGAATAAGTTGCAGTAATATGAAAATAGTGACCATGATTAATCAATAAATATTGCATTAGTAATAGCAAAAATTAATGAAAGGAAACAATATTGTGAAGGACTTGAAGCTTAGATCATCTCTCTATGATTGAATATGGAAAAGTCAAACAAATGAAATGAGGACCTACTTCAAGTATTTGAAGAACAAGAGAATGGGCTTAAAGAAGAAATTATTGAGTTAAGAATACAATAGCAAGAAGGAAGAAAAATTGAAGAAAGAAAGAGGAAGAAATATAAGGAAAGGGAAGATTAGTGTCAAATCCTAGAGGATGAGCTAAGTATTATAAAAGGTAAATTAGCAGAAAAGGAAAAACATTTGAAATTTTAGGATAGTACCAATATATTGGACAATCGTCTCAATAATCAAAGGCCCCCCTCCATCAAATTAGGCCTTGGATTTCATGAAACTGTTAAGGGAGAATCCATCTCACAAGATTGTGCAAGAAATCTTCAGGTTAACAAAGAAAACTCTGAAAATCCTGGTAAAGAATTAAGAAGTCAACCAAACTAGCAACCGAGAAAATTTAATTTTCAAAGGAAATCATTTACCCCTAATAAAGTATGACAAAAATAGAAATACCAATACATTCTCTCCTTTGGTTAATGATGTTGAATGTTTTATCTGACATAAATTTAGACACATTATCATTGATTGAAAAAGCAGATTGTATAGTCTCTCCACGGCTATATCATCGGCTTCTAGGTACTCAAGTTTCTTTAAGGGGTATTTTTTTACATGCAATGTATTTTGTCAGAAATCTATTAATTGCAATGAGAGAAATATGAAGCATAAATACTATTATTCTCTTGCCCCCTTCTCTAGTCACGTAAGGTATTATACATGTAATAAGTTTGGACATGTAGCAAAAGAATGCAAGATCAAGTCAATGAATTCATACACACATTTTAGAAAACAAGTAGATTCCATCCAAAGCAAGAAATTAGATAAGAATATTGTTATCAAAAAACCTGAAAAAGATGGATCCACTAGCACTTCTCATATTAAGAAAAAGGAAGAGGAACAAGTGAAGTGTGGCATTTCTCAGTGCACATTTGAAGAAGAATATCAATTGTATGTTGATAGTGGATGTTGTCATCACATGTCTAGAAACAAGAGAAAATTTATCTCTCTGAAGAAAAGCAAGAGTGGTAAAGTTATTCTTGGAAATAGTGCACCTGCAAAGGTGCTAGGAAAGGGTAGTGGTGATCATGATGTTAAGATTACAAAAGATTATAATACATTATTGGTTGAAAGTAGAGCATTCTAAGTATAGGAAAAATAGCTGATAAAGGGCATATAATTGTATTTACATCAATTGGATGCAAAATTATAGAAGAAGATGTTGGAAAAGTTATAGAAAAAGGATTCATAAACGTAGACAAATTATATGTTCTAAATAAAAATCTAGGCATAAATAAGAATTCAATTTCATCCTCTTCATATCTAGAGTAGGGGAAGATATTTTCCACTATCGTATATTATTTATGATGCTTATTTCTAAAAGGATTGCAGAAATTCGTAAGGAGCATATGATAGCTTGATGACAACTAGGCTATAGGACCAATGTTGCATGATCTCAAGGAGAGCTATGCATGTGTGTTATTTGACTAGTTCAACTTTAATGATGACTCCATGTGTTATTATGATCGTCATTCTTTTGATGATACTAATGTTGTGTTTGGTAAATCTATTACGATCGTGATGGATGATGGAGCCTTGGCATAGGTCCAGGGGGGACTTCTCATGAGCTTCTCATAATTCATTATTGGTGTTGTGGTTCCTTAGCACCAAGGAACATTACGAATACTTATCTAACATTGGTTTACTGCAAAATATTTATGATTCCTATATGGTGTTTGGAATTATTATCTATGATGAATTCATATTTTTTTTGTTTCTTTTTAGATGAGTCTTCCTACAAACCTTATTTGATGCATCTTCATTGTTGAGGAGGATAGATATATATGTTGCTTGGGTTGTTTCTATGGAGTGTTCATGTTTTTTATTAGCCTTATCTTGCTTGAAATATTGTAAAAGGTCTTGATTTATAGGTTGATAGGAACTTCACATATGTTGCTACTAATATCCTTGTTATATCATATGCCATATTGTTATTTTTGATGGTTGTCATGCATTTTTTACAGCTATGTACCATCATTGTCTCATTCTTTTAGTGTATTGGTAAATAAGTGAACCATTTTGTAAACATTATAAAATCCAATCATGTATGATCCCTATCATGTCATCTCATGTATATAGCCTTGTTTCTTTGGGTGATTGATGTAAACTTGGGATGACAGAGTCTTTGATTGTGTTAGTCATGCTTATGGGAAAGATATGATTATGTAAAACCATGTATTTACTTTACAAAGCCCTATATTTATATTGTTTATCACTAGAAGGCCTAGTATATGCTGAAGGGGAGCATGGTCAGGTCATGGTGTTGATTAGAGTGATATCTTGTACCCAAGTTCTTTGCTTCATATCAGCAGATCAGATTTATAGTGTTGATCATTGCAAGGGGATTACTTCTCTTGGCTTGGTGCTACCCTTTTCCCTTCATATCAAAGGGGGAGGGGGAAGGAATTGGTGTTTTGCAAGAGGTTGACATCAAGTCCAAAGGGGGATATTGTTGGCATTATGACTAATGTTTTGTACTTGATGTCAATCTGGATGTCAACTTGTCCATTATGTCATGATTTTGACACATTGTGACACTATTGGTATGCATGAATAATTGATGTGCCTAGCTAGGTCAAGGATGGAGGATGTTTCCTCATAATTATAAAGGTATTACAAGTGTCTTGATGATTACATAGGTGTCTTAATTTATTACATGAGTTGCAAAATCTAGCTCAAGGTTTGGATCAATTGTAGAATAATGGAAAAGTGTTGGAATCATTTGAAGGTGAAGACAACTAAGGGGACATAGGTGGATGATGGGAGAATTTTTAATGAGTTTTTTGAGGTGTTATTGAAGCCTTATTAAAACTTGACATGACCCCTAGGATTTGGAAAAGGCATGTTAGAAGTTTGAGAAAGTTTGAGCAAAGTTTAATTGTGTTTTGACAGCTTTCAAGGCATGGAGACAGAGTAACACAAGTTACCTTTGTTGGAGGAGCATTACCACCTAGGGTAATTCAGGTTTTATGTTCAAGGCATGAGTTATAAATAACTTCCTAAAGGGGAGAGGTGAATTACTACATGTAAGAGCGGAAAAAAGAAAAACTTAAGGCTAAAACCCTGGTTTTTTCCCAAGGTAATCTTTTGGATGTTCGAGCAAGGTCCATTTGATCCTGTCAAATTTTCCTATCAAAAAATCCATGGGATTTTCTCTTGGTATTGGAAATGGATAGAGATTATAAAAGTAGAAGAATATTGAGTAGTTAGTGTGTGCATTTATTAAGTTTCGTATGTCTTGTTTCGAACAGGTGTGCACCAAGGTGTAGGAGGAGGGTCAGATTTATTCCTCTATGAAAAATTTCAAGGATATATTATGAATGTCCTCAATTATTTTCTTATTACTTGAATATCTATTGGATTGATGAATATTTGAAGGACTTAACATCATGTTTTTGTTGCAAATCTAATTGAGAGAATGAAGAGAGAAAGGAGGAACATAGTCTTGATATCAGTGTGTTTTTTAGTGTATGCAGAGATTTTTGTGGTTTATAATAGTGTATATGTAGAGATCAGAGAATGTTAGTTGGTTTATGTATATATATGATATTTATTACTTGATATGACAGAATTATGTGAATTTCATTGTGACATAGGTCATGATATGCAGATATCCATGAATAGTGAGGTTTTGCAAAGACCCAAGATTAATATGTTGCATTGATAATGTGTATGCTGAGATCAGAATGAGCATTGAATGTGTATGTTGCTTGTACTCAAGTGTTTGATCTTTTTACAAAATTTTTTGTAGCAGCTAAATGATTATAGGTGATTGTCATGAGAGTTTGCAGAGATCCTCTTAAAGTTTTCTTATTTCATTAACAATGACCTATATGTTGGACATATACTTGTTCGCTTGGTGACAATTGTTAGGTTCCTATACCAATAGGTTTCATCTTTCATGATTGACAGTGGAAGGGATAAATATGTTCATCATTGCAGGCTGCAAAGGTTCCATATTTTGTGTACATACTAGGAAAATTATGAAATGAAAAGAGGGTATGCCTTAAAAGAATAATCAAAAGGCAAGAAAATCAAATGGTCAAAGGAATAGTGAAAATGAACCCCAAACTAAAGACCAGGAAAGTGGCCAGTCGAAATGCTACTACTATCTTTTGGCAGTAACACAGCCTACAAATATTGGTGCTAATCATACTTGATGGATGGCCCAACAGTCTAATCTGGACCATGCCATGTTTAAATTGCTTGTTGCATAATAGAGAATGGTTCCTGTCCAGACAGCTCAAGCTTGGCAGATGACTAGCTAGGTAGAGAAATGAAGGAGCCTAACTGCTTAATCTGGGTCCTTGGAAGAAATAAGGGTAGATTTAGATAGGAAGGTAGTCAAAAGAAAGGAGAACAATCAGGGTCTGCTAATTCAAGTGCACCCACTTCAAGTGAAGAAAAAATGTTACGATTACTAGGTTGGGTAAGTAGTGTAAGGTTGCAGAAGTGAAGGGCCATCACCAGTTGGCTTATTAAGAGAAAGACTCATTCCATTCAGGGTATTGGCACCATGGCAGAGGTTTGAGGACATAACAATGGAAACATGTCTAATTTCCCCCTTTTTTCCCCAAACATCATTTATTAACATCCCCCAAGGACCTTGGGATCTGCTCAAGTGTCCTGTTCCACTTCATTCCATGACAAAGTACCAGGTCAAACCATGAAGTCCAGTCAAGGGAAAGAAGCCACATTTCTTGTGTAAAAATCTTTACTCTCAATTCCACTCATCTTCTATTCCTAAGTTTTTCTTCTTAAAGCTTAGCATTTGCCCCTACACACTCACCTCACAATGTTATATTAACAACTAATGTATTATTTAGCTCCCTAAGCATCCCCCTTCCCTAATTCTACAAAGATCTATGTGAAAATCCCAAAAAAGTCTATATAAATACCCTCCCCCTAGCAATATAGCTATATAGTCATGATTTGGGGAATATTAATCCATCAAGGGTTAATATTAACCCTCCACTACCCTGAACTATGGGTTTTAAATAAAAAACTTTGGTTAAAAAATTAAAAACCCATGGTCTCCACCCTCACAACCCTTTCATTACCCTTCCGCGCTAATACATTAGTTATAATGTTTTTTAAATAAAACATTTTTAAATGGACGTGAATACATTATACCCGCTACCCTAAGTTAAAACCCACTCCACGCGCGATATATTTAATCGATTATTTTAATCGGCGGGTCCCCGCAGCCATAAGCCATTGTTACATCATGTACGCCGCCAGCAGTTCGATCGCCGGCCCCACAGATCTAACAGTGGCGGTCGATCTCACCTGAGAACAGGCGGAGGTTTACTGTCCAGGGGATTGGCGGTTTCACCCGCCGTACCCCTGCCACGCGTACAACCGCCCGGGTTGTCGGCCCCCCCCCCCCCCCTTACCACTTATGGACCAAGGGTGCTCCGGGGAAACCACTTACTGCCTGCCCCCTCCTGCTGACGTCATACCCACGTCAGCATGACATCAGTACCCTCGTCCGCCACCGCTACTCCACATCGCATCCACGTCGTCCATCTTCCCACATGCCCTGCCACCGTGTCATCGCCCCGTGGCCACCCACGTCAGCCGCCACGTCACCCTGCCCTACCCGGACCCACTGATGACGTCATGCTGATGTCATCGCCGAAAAAGCGCCAAAAGGCCTTATTTTCATAACAAGTCGGGAAATGACCATTTTGTGTCATTTTCACTTGTTGTTTTTGGGAGAGCTCTGCATGCGGAATACGTCGTTTGCGGCCCAAATCCACAATTTGCTCACCCAAGCTGTTGCCACCCTCAAAGTCGACTCAAATTGCTTGCCATTATTCCAGCTTGACACCGTCGGCACTGAAAAATCCAAGTATTTTCCACAGTCGACCTATTTTCACCCATATTTGTGCCATTTTTCTCCTAATTTCCTGTAAAAACTCTCTGCAAAGCTCCTCACAGTCGAATTATCCGCTAAACTACCCAAAAAAGGTCCCTACACCACAAAGCTCTGCAAACCCGTGCCCTTCTGTGAAATTCACCATCAAAAAGTAATTTTAAAAGCTGAGCTACCAGGCTAAAACTCATATAACTGCACCGTGATCCCTTTTATCAGAATTCCCTTGCAAAATCCCAGCCAATTAGCTCAAAACACTCTGGGTTTTTCCAACAGAGTGCCCCACAGTTCATCAACCCTGTAAAAAATCTCCTGATACTCTCAGAGTTGCTCACTTTCAAACACAATTCAGAGGGCAGTCCTCGGCCTCTGCACTAATTCTACGCTCAAGTAATTACCCAGTAAAGTTCAAACATGGCCACTCCATCTACTCTAGATGTTGCTCCTTTTAATCCACCCAGTAAGGAGCTTGAAGCTATGCCTCTTGTGGACAGTGATTTCCTCATTGCAGATTTTGTGGTAGAGAGGAACCACCTGCAGACCTTCTGCCAACTGAGGAACAGTCACTTGGACAACAGTGACATGTATGGCATCTAGGAGTCAAATTTGCCTATCTATTTCTTGCCTTCTGTAAATGTCTTTCGTGAAGTCATTCACCTCTGTGCAGAAAATTATGACCAAAAACTCAGAGTTGTTAAGTCTCCATCTGGGAGCATACTCTTTTACATTACTCCTGATTCCATCAATCAGATGCTAAATTACAAGCAAACCCAGCTGCTCTACCCCTTTTCCATAAAGTACTTGCTGGATGAGGGCTCCAAGCTCTCTAGCACTGAGATTGCTGCAGTTGCCAAAACTTTCATGAGAGCAGACTGCCAACCTTCTGGGCCACCCCCTTTCCCATATGCAAATTTCAATGAGGTAGGCAAGCTGCTTGTGGACATGATATCCTCTGTGCTGGGGTTCTCCACAAATGAACATGTTGATGAAACTGTGTTGGTCTTGTTATCTGCATATAGCCTTGGGAAGCCCCCTGCTATAAAATACAATTATGCCAAGTTTATTGCCAACAAGATACATGACCAACTGTTGAGGCTGAACAGGGAAGCAATATTTGAATATTCATAATACATCTATCACCTCTTCATGTACTATCAGACAAATTGATTCCAGTGCCCCATCAAGAAGCTAGATTCACAGGGTGAGAGGAGGTGTGTCATCTTCTGGTCTTCGGTCTTCCACCAAGTCCAGAACTCTCCCTATTCCTACTGCGAATTCATTGACCAATTTGTCTATACAGTCACATGCCTCTTGAAAAGGACTCCTCTTGCCAGATTGTCCAAAGATATGCAAAAAATCTTACAGTTGTCCAGGAATTACGAAATAGGTGATTGGTATTTATACCAAAATCACACAGTCATTAGGATTTATGGTTGTGAGCTCTGTCCTTATAGGCTCCCAAGATATGTGCCTATGAGATTGTTTTCCTTGGAATACTATAGGCAACTCATCAATTCCGACCTTACACACTTCCATAGTGCCAAGAAGAAAGCCAATCTCAAATTCAAAGACCACCTAGGCCCCTTCATCATGAACAAGAAAGATGGTTGGCAAGAAGCTGATCAAATATTGGGGCAACATCTTAAACTTAAAAGGAGGTTCTAGTGGGTCCCTTATGACCCTGAAGGCTTTATCAGTGCTAGAAGAGTCAAGTATAGGTTGCTAGCCTATAAACATTGTCCATATCCACAAATTGAACACTTTTCCAACCAAGATGAGTGGGTGCCTGGTACATTCGTAGAGGAATTTACTCAGGAGGAGACAATGGAGGAGACTGTGAAAGATTTAGAGAAAACTCTTGACTTGGATTCTTGTCAACAGGTCATATTCAAGCAACCAGTCCAAGTCGGAGAAGGCACATCCATTGCTGCAGCTGCACAAACCACCCAGCAGGCATCTACAACGACAACAACCACAGCAAAGGGAAAAGAAGTGATGGATGTACAACAAGAGACAGAGGTAGAGCAGCCCAACACTTCAAAAGAACAAGTCAAGGGCAAGCCCCTGTACAACAAGCTGAAACACCCCAAATCCCAGTTTCGCAAACACCTCTCAATGAAGCGAGAGGCAAAAAACGAGATAGAGAGGAGGCCACACCTCCAAGTGGGTCAACACAGCAACCGGAGGCCAAGAGGCCAAGAAATGACCCTCAGACCGAGGAAGAACACATCAGTGAAGAAAGAGCAGAAAGCCAAAGCATAGAAAGAGAATCCAGCCAGCAGACTGCCACTAGTTCATTTCAGTAGGAATAGGCCATGCAGCAAAGTACAGAGGTGTCCTCTTCCAGGCAGCAGGGCAAGCAACCAGCTGGAGTCAAAGGATCATTTATGGAAATCAAGGCCCAAAATGAACTCTTAAGAGTTCAACTATATGATCAATTCTTAAAGACAACACCCTCCAAGCAGTAGAGATTGATGGCAGCATATGACATCAAGGAGGATAAGATGATTTTTACTCATCTTAAGCCTACTGTTCCAAAGCCTAGATCATCTGCAAACTACACCAAAACAAGTCTAGAGGTCCTCTCCAAGGACATACACCCCATGGATCAGATAGAACTACACAAACAGACAGGGGAAATGGTGTATGCCACACTTGCAGACAGGGCCATGCTGGCCCATCAGTTAAAGGAATCACTAAGGAATACAAATACAGAGCTTGATTTGGAAAGGATGTCTTCCACTGCTAAGGACAACAGAATAAAAACTTTGGAAGACATAATCATTGATCTAGGACATGATCCTAAATATCCAAAGGGTATTAAGGCCCTTATGAAGAAAAAGGAGGATGAAATTGCTGCACTGAGGAAGCAGGCAAAGCTGCCTCCAACCATTCACCCTTAAACAGCAGAACTTGCACAGGAAAAACAAGTTGATGAGGCCATGGATTTGCTTCTGAAAATGAATCGGAGAATATTACAGATGGAAGCAGAATTGGAAAAGGCATTGCAGGACAAGCAAGGGGAGTCAACCTCCCAGCCCCCTCAAACTTCTACAACTCTTGGCCTTGTCCCTCCTACACAAGTAGCAACAGTCCCTCCTACTATTCCAACACCTACCACAGCCACATCAGCAACAGAGGCAACAGCAGCAACAACAGCAGCAACAGAATCAAACATGAGCATGGAGGACTTGATGAAAGCTGTCAAGGAACTTGAGGTTCAGGTGACAGAAATCAATGAAGCCAAAGATAGACTGGCCAAGCTAGAGGCCAGCTATGACAAGTCCAAGATGACAGTGGCAGAGAAGCAGAGAGAGATAAAGGCCTTGGAAGCCAAAGTGAAAGCTTTGGAAAAAGAATTGCTTCTAGGCAAGACTCTGGCGGAAATCAAGAAGATAATCTGGGCCAAAATTGGCCAATCAATCCATGACCAATGGAGGTCAATCCATGCAATACATGAGCAAATTGAACTAATAGGCATAACTCATGTTGAAATACAAAAGGCCAAAACAACACTAGGAATCATGCCTGAGCAGGCCAATAAATGATACATTTCCTCAATACTCACACTAGGGAGGAATTGGCAGCACTGGAAATAAATAGCAGAACAAAGACTATCCTAACAGCCAAAAAAGTGTTGACTTTGAGAAATTTCACTCAAACTCTAGAAAGGAAATGTCAGGATATGAAGGCAAAAATAGATGAATTCAGGGCAAAGATGACAGTATTGCAGGATAAAGGACTGCCTAGCCTAGTGACTGGCACAGGACAACTGCTGTCATATGATCAATATATCACAAGGATCAACAATTATGTTGAAAATGAGATCACAGCATCCACCAGCTCCACAGAAGAAGCAGGGCCTCCCTCTGGGCAGTCTCTGTATGACAAACTAGAAAATTTATTTTTTATTGAGCATGAGATTAATCATCTGTTTGAAGTGCCTCCAAATTTTTACAGATATACTGAAGAAGATGAAACACTTGTAAAAATAAGGAGACATCAGCTACCTCCAACTGATTGGTGGCAGGCAATGCTGGAAGTACTGCCCAGATGATCCCACTATATTATTTCTTTTTTGTGAAAATTCAGATCTCAGTCACAGTACAGATCAGCAGATAATCAAGCACGCAGATATCACAGGAAGCATCCGTACAGTGACTCATCAAAGCACTCAGACAACATGCTCAATTAACGCAGATTTAAAGACACAGCTACAACCAACTTGAGTGATCCAAAAAAGTCAAAAATTGTCTGACAGGAAGACAGCTGCCATGTCAACATTAATTGCTATATTTACTTCTTTCATTTACTTTTTGTAAGAGAGTTGGTGGTGTAATTTATTGCACAATAACTCACTATCTAGATATTTTGTATCCTATTTTTGTATATATATCCCCTCAAAGAACGTATTGAGGGTCGGTTGTAGTGAAACTCTTTCAGAAGAGCTGTATTGTATATCTGAGACCTTTTGCTAATTCAAATTGATGGTGGAGTTCCTGGTTTCTATACTATCTGAAGGTGGAAATGAATGACTGTGTTATGTTGCAGAATTCCTGTGTCATTTGCTGGAACAATAAGTTATTCTGAACCGTGTTCTTGTCTTTCTGTGTATGTAATAATTTATATATGTTCATGATCATAGTAAATAGAGAAAAAGAATAGCTTAGGATTTGTTTCAATACACCCTATGCTCAATCTCTATTTCTAAATATGTTTTCTTCTGGATTAGCCATGGATATGAATTCTTAATTGCTCATGTCTAAATTGATTCTCTCACTGTGAATATTGTTTAAGAATTCTTAACTTCTCTTAAGAAATACTTTCATTTCTCCTCTTGTTAGCATAGTGGAAGATTCTCAATTGCCTTTCACTCACTAATCCCATAACTTCATTACCTAATCTTAAAAAATTGTTCCACAGATGCCTATATGGCTTTGCAGCAATATTCTATCTTTAGAAACATACTTCAGCAGCACACTGCCCTGAACTCCATTGCCCAATGGCCCAAACTGTTATGTAATTTCTACCTCAGCTCTGTTTGAATTCACCAACCAACCAAATTATAAACAAAATCAGCACACCATATCTAGCCTAAAATCGCCCACCAACAAAGCTAAATTATAAAGAGAGAGCCCTTTCTGGTTGCAGGTAGGCTAGGACCTGTAACTAAAAGATTGGTTAGTGCTTACCTCGGCCGTATTCCCTTTAGGAAGTAGGGAACAACCTGAGTGATAACATCATTGGCAACTCCGCTAGGGAATATTTCAAATTGCCACTTGAAAGGAAACAAGCTTCCTCCTTTTTTCAGATAAGTCTTCTGGGAAGTACCTCCGAAAGCTGTAATTATAAGTTTATCATAAAAAATTAAGAAAATAAACTCAGAAGCTAGCTCCAAAGAAGAAAACTCATTACACTAGGTCAAACCCTGACCCTAATCCCCCAGCTGTCTTTGAAAACCCCAATTTAATTCCCAAGATCTTGAAGAAGCAAGAGCAGCTAGGAGAGCTCTCAGATTCAGGTGTTGAACCAGTCCAACAGAGCTATATTCCTACTCCTACCAAAGCATCAGTTTATCCTCACATAACCCCCACTTATTATAGTTCTTCATCCACTTCCCAAGGTAGCTTCCCCACTCCTCCATCCCCAACACACCTTACTCCTATTATCCCTATTGTTCTGACCGTTCCACTTCTTCTTGCTGTCCCTTTTATCTCTGCAAATATGGCTAACAGATATGCCCCTTTACACCTGCCTGCAAATCCAGGGGCTATGCCCCAAGATTATCAATGCAAGATCACTTACTTTGATGGTACTGGCTCTTATACAGCCCAACAACACACCAAGAGAATGCAGGACTACTTTGAGAACTATGAAATAGATGATGAAGATGTAAGAATGAAAATTTTTGTACAAAGTTTAACAGGGGATGTAAGGACCTGGTTTAGGTCCTTGGCTGCACAGTCCATACTCAATCTTGATGCTTTATACCTAAACTTCTTAAACATATGGGAAAAGAAGAAAGACCCTCTATACATACTAGCAGAGTATGATAATTTGAAAAGGGGTCCACAAGAAACAGTTCAAGATTACTGTGTCAGGTTCAACAATGTATACAACGCCATTCCTCAGAACCTAAGACCTCCACCTGATCTGGCCTTGATCAAATTCCCTGATGGATTTGATTCAGATATGGCATATCAATTAAGAGAAAGAGCACCTCCAAGTCTTGCAAACGTGCAGAATATAGCTGTCAGTGTGGAAGCAAACCTAATTGCCAAGAGAACCAGAGCCAAAAATGAGAGAAGAACAACATTTAAAGAGGAACCCTCAACTTTTGACCAAAATCTAGATGCAATCATGAAGGGTATGGAGAGGTTGGGAGATAGAGTTGAGACCATGGAGAGAAAGTCCTCTTGGGAAGGGCAAACAAGCAACACCACTAGGAATCCCAATTTTAGAAAAAACCAAAACCCAAATGCTGGGAAGACTGGTCCTGATTATAATATCAGACCTCCATTTCAAGAAAACTATGCAGAGGCCTCAACCACTAGTGAACAAGTAGAATATCCACACATCAATCTAATGGGTTTGGACAGTGAACAACAAGTATTCTTAACACAAGATGATCAACAAGCCCAAGAATACAAACAATTCCAAACAAAATCTGGTGAGTCATTTGATTTCAGAGAAGGGTATGACACAACATTCTATGAAGTACACAAACAATACAAGTTAAGAAGTAGAACCATAGATGTACCTGAGAATACAAAAAAAACACACACCAAACTGCCCAAAAAATCTAGTGATAAACCTGTCTTAACAGAGTCCTTAGATAAAAAACTCCAAAGGGAGGTCATAGTGGAAGATGTATCTGATATACAACCTCCAATAAATCTTGCATTTACACCATCTATTCCAACAGAGATCTTGGGCAGACCTCTAGAAAACAGACACAATTCAAGCATACCCCAAAATAGTGTACCTGACCAAGACAAAGTCACCCAAAATTCAGCAGAGAAGGAAAAACTTGCTGCTCACAACATAAAAGTTCAGATGGAAAAGCCTTTCAATCTTGAAACAGAAATTGGCAAACTGAAAATAACAATTCCTCTTTCTGAACTAGCCAAACATGAGGTCTTCAGACAACAAATTAATAGATCATTGCAAGTACCAGAGAATAGGGATGCAGTTAATATTCTGGATGATCAGCCAGAGTTGATTTTTGGCTCAGAAGTCAATGGCAAATCAATGGATGGAGGTATCCCTCCATTTTACGTAAGCCTAAACGTTCATGACAAAGTGCTAGACAATGCCATGTTTGACTCAGGGGCCTCCCATAATCTAATGCCCAAGTCAATAATTGAAAAACTTGATCTAGACATCACCAGACCCTATAAAGACTTGTTTTCATTTGACTCCAGCCAGGTGAGATGTTTAGGCCTAATCAAAGACCTTTGTGTATCCCTAGTCCAATATCCAGCTAAAGCAATTTTAATGGATGTTGTAGTAGCTGACATTCCACCCAAATATGGTATGCTTTTATCAAGATCATGGGGTGCCAAACTCCAAGGATCTCTGCAACTAGACATGTCATATGCCACAATTTCAGTCTTTGGCCAGCCAAAGAGATTATACCGAGAAAAACTGATGAAATATGTGGTCAGCAGTCAGGATAAGCCCCAAAACTTCCCAATCTACTCCATTCATTCAGACATGGACTCATTCATATTGTACAATGTTGATATGTCCCAAAACTGAGGTCAAGCTCCTAAAAACAATAGAAACCAGGCACATGAATGAACAGTCCACTGCTCAAGATCAAAATATCACTGATGTGATCAACCCAACACAGGCTGTTAATATATTACAAGAATCACCAAAGCCAGACCAGCCCACTGAAGAAATCTGTAAATCCATTGAAAGAAACATTGATCAAGAGATCTTGTGGTATTTAGAATTTGATGGGTCAGTAAACAAGCTAGGAACAGGGGCAGGGGTTTGGATACACAATACTCAAAATGACCAAGCTTTAGGCCATGCATATAGGCTTAACTTCAGATGTACAAATAACATGGCCGAGTATGAAGCCCTTTTGCTAGGTCTCAAACTGATTAAGAGTCTTGGAGTGACCAAAGTTTCCATTTTGGGTGATTCAGACCTAATTATACAACATATAAAGGGAACTTTTGTCACAAATGATCCCATGCTAAGGTCTTATAGGATAGCAGTGATAGACTTGCTCAACAGCTTCTTGGAATATCAGCTCACTAAAATACCTAGAAGCCACAACTTGCATGCTCATAGTTTGGCAACTTTTGCAAGCACCTGTAGACTTCCTTTTGGGCCTAACCACCAGTTCACTGCTGAGATTAAACATAGGCCTTCTGTCCCAGACAATGTAGATAACTGGCAAGTATTTGAGAATGATACTCAGATAAATAATTTTTTGACCATGAAAGAAGAATTCTCAAACTTAAACATAGACACAAGCATTAGGGATGATCAGCACCAAATTGATGAACTTAAGACAAATATATCAGCTGAAACAACAGATCTGATATTACATCCTACAACCTTTGACTCTGCCAATTTACAGAAGTTAAGACTAGCAGATCTTGATGAAATTATTGAAGAAGAAACTGAAGTAATTCAACTAAAGGATAACTTCTTACCCATAGGTCTTACTCCTTTAGAAGACATTTTTGATTCAAATGACATCCGTAAGAAACCAAAGATGCAACCCATCAATGCAGAAATTGAGGAGTGTAATATTGGGACCACTGAAAATCCCAAAATGGTCAAGCTCTCTAGAACCTTACCTCCTGATAAGAAATCAGAATATATTCAACTATTCAAAGAGTTTCAAGATGTGTTTGCCTGGAGTTATGAGGACCTTAAATCCTATGATACTTCAGTCATCCAACACACAATACCCCTGAAAGAAAACCAGAAACCCTTTAAACAGAAGTTGAGAAGAGTGAATCCAGTCCTTCTTCCCCTAATTGAAAAGGAAGTAAAACGAATGTATGAAGCTGGGATCATTGCACCTATAAGATTTTCTGAATGGATTTCTAACCTTGTACCTACAAGAAAGAAAACTAGGGAGATAAGACTGTGTGTTGATCTGAGAAATTTGAACAAAGTCTCTCTCAAAGACCACTACCCCTTGCCAAAAGTGGATCACATCTTACAAAGGGTAGTGGGAGCTTCAAGGATCTCACTACTGGATGGCTTCTTAGGATTCAATCAAATTCTAGTTCACCTAGATGATCAAGATAAAACAGCTTTCACTACACCTTGGGGAACTTTCAAATATGTTAAAATGCCTTTTGGACTCAAGAATGCTGGAGCCACATTTCAGAGGGCAATGGACATAACATTTGCTAAAGAAGTCCATGATTTCCTAGTCATATACCTTGATGATCTAACAACCTTCTCAAAATCAGACCAAGAACATTTAAAACATCTTAGACAAGTGTTCTTAATTTGCAGAAAATATGGCATTTCTTTGAACCCAAAGAAATCACTATTTGGCCTTGAAGAAGGCAAACTCCTAGGTCATATAATTTCAAAAGATGGCATAAGAATTGACCCTGATAGGATCCAAGATATCCTTCAGGTGCCTCATCCAAGAAACATCAAAGAATTACAAGCCTTTTTAGGAAATATTAATTTCCTAATAAGATTCATTCCTAATTTGGCTGAGCTAATAAGATTGTTGAACAATATGCTCAAGAAAGATGCCAAAGTCAAATGGACAGTTGAAGCCAAACAGGCTTTTGAGGAAATCAAGATAGCTTTAACAAAAACACCTGTTCTTACAAGCCCTAGATTTCATAGAGACTTCATAATCTTCTCCTTTGCCTCTGAACATACAATTGCTACTGTCTTACTGCAAAAGGATGACTTGGGATGTGAAAAACCTATTGCCTTTTTCAGTAGAGCCCTTAGGGATGCCCCACTCAAATACCAGATCATGGAAAAGCAAGCATATGCTCTTGTCAAAGCCATAAAGGATTTCAGGGTTTATATCCTGTACTCTCACATAGTTGCATATGTGCCCAATGCAGTGGTCAAAGACATTCTAACTCAAGAGGGATTGAAGGTAAGAGGGGCAAATGGATAGCCAACATTCTGGAATATGATATAGAGATCAAACCAACAAAACTTATAAAAGGACAAGGGCTAGCTAAACTAATGACTGAAACTAATTTCCAAGCCCTTGACATCAATGAACTGGATAACGAATAGGAGATGGCGACTCCACAGATCAATCAAGCCTTTTCACAATCACCTTGGTATTCTGACGTATGCTTTACGTTGTTAAACTTGTAAGCTCCTCTAGGGTTATCCAGAACCAAAAAGAGATTTTTGAAAATGAAAGCTTTAAAGTTTTGTATCATAGATAATGTTTTATTTTGGAAAAATCATGAAGGTGTCCTGCTTAACTGCCTAACTTCAGATGAAGCTGATAAAGTCCTTAGAGAATTTCATGCAGGAGATTGTGGAGGGCACTTCTATTGGAAATCAACAGCTGATAAAATCCTAAGGGCTGGATTTTATTGGCCCTCCCTGTTTGTTGATTCAAAAAAGTTTGTGATGTCATGTCATAAATGTCAGATCTTTGAAGGGAAGAAAAAGTTACTGCCTTTACCCCTCAAGCCCATTTCAACTGAAAAACCATTTCAACAATGGGGTTTAGACTTCATTGGGGAAATTCACCCTTCATCCTTAGGCCAGCATAGATGGATCCTGATAGCTACTGATTACTTCACCAAATGGATAGAGGCCATACCTTGTAGACAAGCAAATGACTCAATTATCATACAATTCCTAGAAACCAATATCTTGTCTAGATTTCGCTGCCCAGAGAAAATCATAACAGATAATGCAGTTGCCTTTAAATCCAAGAGAATGATCGGCTTCTATCACAAATATCATATCACCCTAGGTCATTCAACAACCTATTACCCTCAAGGAAATGGCCTAGCTGAGTCCTCCAATAAAATCCTCATCAACATCATTAAAAAGAATTGGCATAAAAAGTTGGTAAATGCACTATGGGCAGATAGATTGACCACCAAAAGATCTATTGGTACTAGCCCATATGAGTTGGTGTATGGCCTGGAAGCTGTGTTCCCATGATCTCTTGGGATCCCTGTGATCAAATTGCTTCAGGAAATAGAGGCTGAACCCAATGATATCCAGAGGAGGATCAATCAAACAATTCACTTACAACAAACAAGGGAAGAAGTGTATCAGAGAACCCAGGTTCTACAAGAGAAACTAAAAAAGGTGTTTGACAAAAGAACAAAAGCTGAAGACTTTTTCATATGGAACAAAGTATTGAAATGGGACTCTAGGAGGGAAGACAAAGGAAAGCATGGCAAATTTGACTTTCTGTGGAAAGGACCATTTGTAATTCAAGTTGTGAAAGGAAATAACACATTTTTCTAACGAGTCTGGATGAGTCAAATAATGATGAAGGCCCAGTGAATGGGAGACTGATCAAGCACTATTATGACCCATGAGCACAGCACAGTCACGGATTGTACATAAATATCTATATTTTCAACATTTTTTTCTTTCTTGCAGTAGATAGATAAAAGAATAACCACAACAGATTTTGAAGAAAGATCGGCAAAACCATATCAAAAATGACATAGATGCTTGAAGAGCCCCATAAATAAATTTGAGGAAGGTCTACGGAACAGAGAACCAATGATAAGCAACGATACAGGTCAGTAAGACACCAACTGGTAATTCTTGTACAAAGGAGATCATAAGGCACTACATATAAGCTCATTAGGTTTAGATCAAAGGTGCTAATACTAAAGGGGATTCACTGTAGTGAAGAAAGAAAAATAAGGCCATCTGACCTGTTGATCTTAGATTTCCTCCAAGAAAAGCCATCCCCAAGTGGAGCCACTGTTAGGTTCCTATACCAATAGGTTTCATCTTTCATGATTGGCAGTAGAAGGGCTAAATATGTTCATCACTGCAGGCTGCAAAGGTTCCATATTTTCTGTACAAACTATGAGAATTAAAAAATGAAAAGAGGGTATGCCTTAAAAGAATAATAAAAAGGCAAGAAAATCAAATGGTCAAGAGAAAAGTGAAAATGAACCCCAAACTAAAGACCAGGAAAGTGGCCAATCAAAATGCCACTACTATCTTTGGGCAGTATCATAGTCTACAAATTCTGTTGCTAATCATACATAATGGATGGCCCAATAACCTAATCTGGACCATGCCATGTTTAAATTGCTTGTTGCAGAATAGAGAATGTTTCCTGACCAAACAGCTCAAGCTTGGCAGATGACTAGCTAGGTAGAGAAATGAAGGAGGCCAACTGCTTAATCTGGGTCCTTGGAAGAAATAAGGGTACATTTAGATAGGAGGGCAGTCAAAAGAAAAGGAGAACTATCAGGGTCTGCTAATTCAAGTGCACCCACTTCAAGTGAAGAAAAAATGTTAGGATTGCTAGGTTGGGTAAGTAGTGCAAGGTTGCAGAAATGAAGGGACATCACCAATTGGCTTATCAAGTACAAAAACTCATTGCATTCAGGGTATTGGCAGCATAGCAGAGGTTTAAGGACATAACATTGGAAGCATGTCTAATTTCCCCTATTTTCCCCCAAACATCATTTACTAACACCCCCAAGGACCTTGAGATCTACTCAAGTGTCCTGTTCCACTTCAGTTTATGATAGAGTACCAGGTCAAACTACGAAGTTCAATCAAGGAAACGAAGCCACATTTTTTGTGTAAAAACCTTGATTCTCAATTCCCTCATCCCCCATCCCTAAGTTTTACTTATTAAAACTTAGTTTTTCCCCCTATACACTCACCTCAGAATGTCATATTAACAACTAATGTATTATCTAACTCCCTAAGTTCCCCCCTTTCCCTAATTCTATAAAGAACTATGTGAAAATTCCCAAAAAATCTCTATAAATACCCTCCCCCTAGCACTATAGCTATATAGCCCTCTCTTGGGGAATATCAACCCATCAGGGGTTAATATTAACCCTCTTTGACCCTAAAAAATGGTTTTAAATTAAAAACTATGGCTAAAAATAAAAAAAAACAAACCCCCGCCCTCATTAACTCTTCCAACCCCTTTTCCGCTCTTAAAATTGTGTTTGTAATGTTTTTAAAATTAAAAACATTATTAAACTTACCCGAAACCTAAGGTTAAACCCCCCCGCGCTTGATTTATTTAAATCGATTAAATTTATAGGCAGGTCCCCCTGTTCTAACGCGCCGTCACATCACGATTGCCGCTAGCCGTCCAATCGTGGGCGATGTGATCAAATGACTGGCGGTCATTTTCACACAGAACGTGCCCGACCTTTTGCGTCCGGGGCATTGGCGGTATTATCGCCGTACCCCCGCCATGCATCGGCCTCTCGCACTGTTCGAAGCCCCCCTCCCCCGTTAAACCACTTACCACCTATGGGGCCTCCGGGGAGATCGCTTACCACCCATCCCCCCTCGCTGACGTCACATCCCCGTCAGCATGACATCACCTCACCTTTCCACCACCGCGCCTCCACGTCACCTCCACGTCACCTGTCCACTCGCCTGCCCTGCCACCGTGTCACCGCCACCTGGCCACCCACGTCAGCTTCCATGTCACCTTGCCGTACCTGGACCCATGATGATGTCAGCATGACATCATCACCAAAAAGGTGCCAAAGGGCCAAAAATGCATAAAAAGACGGGAAATGACCGTTGTTTGTCATTTTCATTCGTCGTTTTCTGAGCACTCTGCATGCAAAAAACATCGTTCACTGCCGAAGTCAAGAATTCACCCACCAAATTTGCTTCTGCCCTCATCGTCGACCCAAATACCTGCAATTGATCCAGCTTGATGCCTCCTGCACCGAGAAAACTAGGTATTTGCTACAGGCGACCTACTTTACCCGCATTTCTCCTATTTTTCTCCTAAATTCCTGTAAGGAAACTCTGCAAAAGCTCCTCACAGATAAATTGTCCACTGAAACTACTCAAAAATCTGGAAAACCCCTACACCACAAGGCTCTACAAGAAACCTATGCCCTTCTGCGATTTCACCATAAAAGCAAATACAACTGCTCCCTCATCCCTGATATCAGAAATTCCCTTGAAAAACTAGCTAATTAGCTCAAGCACACTCTGGTTCTTCCAACAGAGTGCCCCACAGTTTATCAAAACCTGTAAGAATTTCCTCATACTCTGCGGGTGCTCACTGCAAAACACAAATTAGTGGGCATTCCTCAGCCTTTGCACCAATCCTAAACTCAATAAACATCCAGTTAAAATCAAACATGACTACTCCATCTGCACTGGATGTTGCTCTTGTCAATCCACCCAGTAAGGAGTTGGAAGCTATGCCACTTGTAGACAGTGATTTCCTCATTGCAGATTTTGTGGCGGAGAGGAACCACTTACAGACCTTCTGCCAATTAAGGAACAATCACTTGGACAATAGTGACATGTATGGCATCTGTGAGTCTAATTTGCCCACCTACTTCCTGCCATCTGTAAATGTCTTTCCTGAAGTCATTCACCTCTGTGTAGAAAACTATGACCAGAAGCTCAGAGCTGTAAAGTCTCCATCTGGGAGCATCCTCTTCTACATAACACCAGACTCCATAAATCAGATGCTGAATTACAAACAAACCCAACTGATACACCCTTTTCCCATTAAGTACTTGCTGGATGAGGGCTCCAAGCTCTCTAGCACAGACATTGTTGCAGTGGCCAAAACTTTCATGAAGGGAGACTGCCAACCTTCTGGGCCACCTCCTTTTTCATATGCAAATTTCAATGAGGTAGGCAAGCTGCTGGTGGACATGTTAACCTCTGTGCTGGGGTTCACCACAAATGAGCATGTTGATGAAACTATGTTGGTCATGCTATCTGCATATAACCTTGGGAAGCCTCCTTCTGTAAAATACAATTATTCCATGTTTATTGCCAATAAGATACATGACCAACTGGTAAGGCTGGACAGGGAAGCAATATTCAAATATTCATCATACATCTACCACCTCTTCATGTACTATCAGATAGATTGCTTCTAGTGCCACATCAAGAAACTGGATTGACAGGGTGAAAGGAGATCTGTCATCTTCTGGTCTTCAGTTTTTCATCAAATCCAGAGCTCTCCCTACTCCTACTGTGAATTTATTGACGAGTTTGTCTATCCAGTTACATGCCTCTTAAAGAGGTCTCCTCCTGCCAGATTGTCCAAAGATATGTAGAAAATCTTACAACTGTCCAGGAACTACAAAATAAGTGATTGGTATTTATACCAAAATCACACATTTATTAGAATCTATGGTTGTGAGCTCCGTCCCTACAGGCTCCCAAGGTATGTGCCTATGAGGATGTTTGCCTTGGAATACTATAGGCAGCTCATCAATTCTGACCTTACACACTTCCATAGTGCCAAGAAGAAAGCCAATCTAAAATTCAGAGACAACCTAGGCCCATTTATGATGAACAAGAAAGATGGTTGGCAAGAAGCTGATCAAATATTGGGGCAACAGCTTAAACTCAAAAGGAGCTTCTGGTGGGTCCCTTATGACCCTGAAGGCTTTATCAGTGCTAGGAGAGTCAAGTACAGGTTGTTAACTTATAAACACTACCCATACCCACAAATAGAACACTTTGCCAACCAAGATGAATGGGTGCTTGACACAATAGTAGAAGAATTTACTCAGGAAGAGAAAATGGAGCAGACTGTAAAATATTTAGAGAAAACTCTTGACTTGGATTCTTGTCAACAGGTCATATTCAAGCAACCAGCCCAAGTAGGAGAAGGCACATCAACTGCTGCAGCTGCACAGACTACCCAGAAAGCATCTACAACCACCACTACAGCAAAAGGAAAAGAAATAATGGATGAACAACAAGAGACAAAGGTAGGGTAGCCCAGTACCTCAAATGATCAAACTCAAGGGCAAGCCCCTTTGCAGCAAACTGGACCACCCCAAATCCCAGTTTTGCAAACACCTCTCAATGAAGAGAGAGGAAAAAAGTGAGATAGAGAGGAGGTCACACCTCCAGGTGGATCAACACAGCAACCGGAGGCCAAGAGGCCAAGAATTGACCCTGAAACAAAGGAAGAAGACATTAGTGAGGAAAGGGCAAAAAGCTAAGATAGAGAAAGACAATCCAGCCAGTAGACTGCCACTAGCTCATTTAAGCTGGAACAGGCCATGCAGCAAGGCACAAAGGTATCCTCCTCAAGGCAGGAGGGCAAGCAAACAGCTGGTATCAAAGGGGGTTTCATGGAGATCAAGGCACAAAACGAATTATTAAGAGTACAAATCTATGATCAATTCTTGAAGGAAACTCCCTCCAAAAAACAAAGATTGATGGCTGCCTATGATATCAAGGAGGACAAAATGGTTTTTAATCATTTAAAACCTGAAGTTCCACATCCCAAAACCTCTGCAGATTACTTAAGAACAAACTTGGAGGTCTTTTCTAGAGACATACACCCCATGGATCAGATAGATCTGCACAAAAAGACTGGAGAAATGGTGTATGCCACACTTGCAGACAAGGCCATGCTGGCCCATCAGTTAAAAGAATCACTGAAAAATACTAATACATAGTTGGATTTGGAAAGGATGTCTTCCGACGCCAAGGACAATAGAATAAAGACATTGGAAGACATCATCATTGATCTAGGGCATGATCCAAAAGATCCGAAGGGTGTTAGGGCCCTTATGAAAAAGAAGGAGGATGATATTGTTGCACTCAGAAAGAAGGCAAAATTGCCTCCAACCATTCACCCTGACACTGCAAAACTAGCACAAGAAAAACAGCTTGATGACACCATGGTCTTACTGATGAAGATGAATCAAAGGATACTAGAAATGGAAGGAGAATTGGACAAAGCATGGCAAGGAAGACAGGGAGAATCAACCTCCCAGCCTCCTCAAACTTCTACAACTCTTGGCCCTGCCCCACCTTCACAAGCAGCAGCAGCCCCTCCTGCCATTCCACCACCAACCATAGCCACATTAGCAACAGAGGCAATAGAAGCAACAGCAGCAGCAGAATCCAGCATGAGTATGGAGGACTTGATGAAGGCTGTCAAAGAGCTTCAAACTCAAGTGACAGAAATAAATGAAGCCAAGGATAGACTGGCCAAGCTAGAGGCCATCTATGACAAGTCCAAGATGACAGTGGTAGAAAAGCAGAGAAAAATAAAGGCCTTGGAGACTAAAGTAAAAACTTTGGAAAGGGAATTGCTTCTAGGCAAGACCTTAGCAGAAATCAAGAAAATAATTTGGGCCGAAATCGGCCAATCAATCCACGACCAATGGAGGTCAATCCAGGCAATACATGAACAAGTTGAACTGATAAGCATGGCTCATGTTGAAATAAAAAGAGCCAAAACAACACTAGGAATCATGCCTGAGCAAGCAAATAAGATAATACATTTCCTCAATAAGCACACTAGGGAGGAATTGGCAACTCTAGATATAAACAGCAGAACATACACCATCCTGACAGCTAAGAAAGTGCTAACTTTGAGGAATTTCATTGAAACACTAGAATGAAAATGTCAGGAAATGAAGGCAGAAATTGATGAACTCAGGGCAAAGATGACAGTGTTACAGGATAAAGGACTGCCAAGCCTAGTGAGTGGCACAGGACAACTGCTGTCATATAACCAGTATATCACAAAGATCAAAAATTATGTTGAGAATCAAATAACAACATCCAGCAGCTCCACAAAAGAAGCATGGCCTCCCTCTAGGCAGTCTCTATATGACAAATTAGAAAATCTTTTTTTTATTGAGCATGAGATAAATCATCTTTTTCAGGTGCCTCCAAACTTTTACAGATACACAGAAGAAGATGAAACACTGGTAAAAATAAGGACACATCAGCTCCCTCCAGCTGATTGGTGGTAGGCAATGCTGGAAATTCTGCCTAGATAATCCCATCATATTATCCCTTTTTGTGAAAATTCAGATCTCAATCATAGTACAGGTCAACAGACAAATCAGCACGCAGGCATCACAGGAAGCATCCGTGCAGTGACTCACCAAAGCACTCAGGCAGCAGGTTCAACCAACACAGGATTAAAGGCATAGCTACAGCCAACTTTACTGAGCCAAAAAAGTCAAAAGTTGTCTGACAGAAAGATAGCTGCCATCTCGACATTAAATTTTGTAGTTATTTCTTTCATTTACTTTTTGTAAGAGAGTTGGTGGTGCAATTTATTGCACAATAACTCACTATTAAGATCTTTTGTATCCTATTTTTGTATATATATCCTCTCAAAGAATGTATTGAGGGTCGGATGTAGTGAAACTCTTTCAGAAGAGCTCTATTGTATACTTGAGACATTTTGCTAATACAAATGGTTGGTGGAGTTCCTGGTTCTTATGCTGTCTGAAGGTGGAAATGCATGACACTGTTGTGTTGCAAAATTCCTGTGTCATTTGTTGGAACAATAAGTAATTCTGAACTGTGTTCTTGTTTTTCTGTGTATGCCAAAATTCATTTATGTTCATGATCATAGAAAGTAGGGAAAAAGAATAGCTTATGATTTGTTTGAATACACCCTATGGTCAATCTCTATTTCTTAAATATATTTTCTTCTGGATTAGCCATGGATATGAATTCTTAATTGCTCATGTATAAACTGATTCTATCACTGCGAATATTGTTTAAGAATTCTTAACTGCTCTTAAGAAATATTCTCATTTCTCCTTTGTTAGCATAGTGAAATATTCTCACTTGCCTTTCAATCACTAATTCCATAACTTCATTTTATAAGATAAGAAATTATTCCACAGATGCCTACCTGGCTTTGCATCAACACTCCGCCTTCAAAAACCTACTTCGGCAGCACACTAGCTGAACTCCATTGCCCAATGGACCAAAATGTTATGTAATTTATACCTTAACTCTGTTTGAATTCACCAACCCACCAAACCCAAACAAAACAACATACTATAACTAGCCTAAAATCATCCACCAAATAAAGCTAAATCATACAGAGAGAGCCCTCTCTGGTTACAGGTAGGCTAGAACCTGTAACTAAAAGATTGGTTAGTGGTTACCTCCGCCGTATTCCCTATAGGAAGCAGGGAACAACCTGAGTGATAACATAATATAGACAAAAGGTTGGGATTTTCTTCCTTTTTACTAAAAGGAGTAAATGATATTTTATCAAGTGCATAATAAATCATGCCGAGTTCTTGTGTTATCTCTAACCTTTGAGTACATGTGGATACATGTTCAAATTAATGGATTTTATTGTTTGTTATTTTTTTCTTATCATATTTATTTTTTCCGCTTTAATACTATTCGGTATGGATCATTTTGTTATTCCCTTAGATATATTCTATAAAAGTAGAGGCCTGATGAAGCATATTTTTGTATTGTGTAGTTCCTTTTCTTCGAGGTTCTTTTCTTCACACCACTTTGCTAGTTGAAGTAGTTGGCAGCACATATTTATCATTGAGAGGTAGAGGGTTCTCTCATTGTATCCATAAAATTAAATAGTTGAATACTCGTGTTTGGTGTGGATTTGGAAGTGTTTAAACGCCCATTGGATATTTTCTTGATGTAATAGATATTTCCCAAACATTGCGCCTACAATTTTAACGTTTGTTTATTGGTTATGTTTTAGGATTATTGTTATTGATCATTTTATTTTTGACATATTGAATTAATTAATAACAATAAGCACATCCAATTAGTTTTCTAGACCCCATAGCTTGTATGATTCAAGCATGTAGCTCATTATTCATAAGTTTATCATATATACTCATTGTTGTTTACTTTTTGGCATGAAAATCAATCTTTTAGAGGCATATTTTTATGTTGTCACAACAGATCATGATTCACAAGGTGAGAAATCAATCTTTGGTATAGTTGTAGATTTTAGGTTTGATAATTATAGGTAATTTATAGGCTATAAATGTATTCAAAATTTCACTTCTAATTGAGTATTCAAATGAGCATATTGAACATATTATACACAATTATTTTTCCCTCCACCCACTTTTCATAACTTCCATAACCATCAGATAGGGACCTACAACTTCGTTGTTATTTTCCTTGTTGTTCGATTCCATTGTGCCCTGATGTTCATATGGAATGAAAACAATTAGTTTTTGCTAACAAAGGTTCTTTTGACCATCCCCAATGAGCTTATGGTGACATTTTTTTTCTTCACCAAAATATGAAATAGTGTTAGTCACTATTTGTCATTATAATAATTATTCATGAAAAACATTGAATGTCTCCACAAAACCTATACTTTTGGTAATGCAACCTTTGGTGACATTCAATTTTTTGTGACGGAGGCTTTTTTAACCATCACCAATGATCTTATGGTGACATTTTTTAGCCCTCACCAAAATATGAAATGGTGATGGTTAATGAATGTCAACATATATATGCATCAATAGTGATGGCCATGAAAGGTCCATCACAATAAGCCGTTGTTCATATGAAATGCGGACAATCATTATCCATCATTATAATAATTATTTGTGACAGACCTTGTATGTTAGCACAACAACTATACCTTGGGTGATGCCACTTTTGTGACATTCAATTTTTGGTAACAGAGGCTAAGGTTCGTCACCATTGGTCATATGAAATGGTGAAAATCATTATCCATTAATATAAATCATTATTGGTGAAGGACCTTGAATGTCACGAAGACACCTATAACTTTGGTGATGCCACTTTTGGTGACGTTCAATTTTTGGTGACAATGGATCTTTTGACCGTCACCAATGAGCTTATGGTGACATTTTTCAACGCTCACCAATGTCCTTTTTTCTTGTAGTGAGGATACCCTTGCTACAAGCTATAACATACATTCCTATCTATGCTAAGATTGTAAGGGAACTCTGCATCAAAATTCCAAGAAGAAAAATCAAGGATTTCCCTATTATAAAAGTAGTTGGAAAATTGTCAGAAACCGTGTTAGGGATGCCTTCTAAATACATTGATCCTGGGAATCGAGTGGTTGCCACACAAATTAATGGTATATCTTCACCAAATACTCTTGTCAATCTAGGTGAAGCAATAAATTTCATGATTGTGAATATTATGCAAAAGTTGTAGTTAAAATGATTGAGGCCAACCAAAACACTATTGGAGTTAGCAGACATATCCATCCTTCAATCCGTAGGAATCCTACATGACATAACAATCATAGTAGCTTCCTGGGAGTATCTTGTTTGTTTCTTTGTGATCCATCCAAAATTCTCTAAACACGTAAATCCACTAGTCTTGGGTCGAGCTTGGCTAGCCACTGCGGATGACTTTATTTGATGCAGGTCGAGAGAGATGAAAATTTCCAATAGATGTCAAAGTCAAAAAGTTATTTGATGTCTTCCTACCCAACCTACTAGAGAAATCACCTTATGCATACAAAACCCATATAGAGAGGAGGAATGTGCTCAACCATGTTAACAATTAAATAGTCTAAGGGCTTTCAAGAAAAAACCGAAGATAAAATTTCGAACTTGTCCTTAGCCACAATGGGATATGTTGATTTTCCACAATCCTTTCAAGAATATGAGCACATTTTCAGTTCTGAATTTCAAGAAGCATCTCATCCTTCTACCTCCAAATTCTTTTCCATAAGAGGAATAAGTGAAGGTAAGGTGTGCTCTGTCCATGTGGTTCAAATTAACCCTAGGAAGTGTCTATATATTAATTATGTTCTAGAATTAGAGTAACAAGAACAATTGATTCACATGATTAAAAGAAAATGTGGTCCTTTTGCATGGGATTACTCTAAAATGAAAGGAATCCACCCCGACACTTGCATGCATCACATATGTAATAATGATGAAATTAGACCTGTGAGGCAACCTTAAAGAAGGATGAACACAACCCTAAAAGATATAGTAAAGGAGGAACTTCAAAAGCTCTTCAATGCTAACTTCATTCATCACATTTATGATAGTAAGTGTGTGTCACCACTAGTCGTTGTACTTAATAAAAATGGTAAATGGAGAATTTGTGTGGATTTTAGGGACTTGCATAAGGAAACCTTTAGAGACTACTTCACCTTTCCTTTCATTGATTAGGTACTAGATAACTTATTTGGAAAAAAGAGAACTTTTTTTTTTATGGGTTTAGTGTCTACAATAAATTCCAAGTTGCACCTGAAGACTAAGAAAATACTACCTTCACTTATCCATGGGGTCCTGATGCCTATAAGGTTCTTCCTTTTGGGTTATGAAATTCTCCTGTCACCTTTCACAGTGTTTTCCTTGCCATTTTCTCTGATCTAACCCAAGGTTGTGTGGAAGTATATATGGACGACTTAATAATATATGCGGAATATTTCCGACAAGCTTTAGAAAACCTAGAGAAAGTTTTAATGAGATGTTAAGAGACCAACCATGCCCTTAGCAATGTAAAATATAGAATGATTCTTACTGAGGATGATGTGTTAGGCCATCATATTTATGGTACTAGGATAAGTGTAGACCTTACTAAGGTTGGAAGAATTACTAGAATCAAAACTCCATCTCTCGAAAGAAGTTAGATGCTTTCTAGGGCATGTTCGATGTTATAGAAGATTTATTAAAACTTTTACAACAATAATCACTCCCATGATAAAACATTTAACCAAATATGTATATTTCCCTTGAAACTCTTAAACAAAAATTTTCAATTGCTCCACTTTTAAGAGGACCAAATTAGGCCCTCCATTTTCACATATGTATCGATGCCTCAGACAGAGTTTTGGGGGTTTTTTTAGTCCAAAGAGAGAATAAAATTCTCTATGACATTTATTTTGTTAGATAAAATGTCTCTCCTATAGTACTACACTACACGATCACTGAAAAGTAATTCTTATTACTAGTTCATGGAATTAATAAATTTAGAAATTATATAACCGAGTATGAGGTTTTTTTATAATTTAATGTTATTATCAATGACTGAACACGAAATGATAATATTGTCACTTATTTTCTGTCTACACTTCGCCACAACACCAATCAATTCTACCATAAAACCTGAACAATATAAGGAGGTTTCTCAACCAACCTATATAGAGAGATTACTTGCCAAAATGTGTTAGGTCCTGCTAGGATATGACTTAGAGGCTGAACTAGGAAATATTTGTGTAAGGATACCATTACTGCAAGTTATCAAAGATATTCCTATCTATGCCAATATTGTAAGGGACCTTTGCATCAAAACACCACTAAGAAAAAATGAAGGATCGCCCTATTATAAAAGTAGTTGGAAAATTGTCAGAAACCATGTCTAGGATTCCGTCTAAATACATTGATCCTTAGAATTCAGTGGTGGCCATACAAGTTAATGTTATATCTTTACCAAACACTCTTGTCAATCTAGGTGTAGCAACACATGTCATGATTGTGGATATTATGTAAAAGCGATAGTTAGAAGGCTTCAGACCAACCCAAACACTATTGGATTTACTAGACAAATCCATCCTTAAACCCACAAGAAGCCTAGATGACATAACAATCATAGTAGCTTCTTAGCAATATCTTGTTTATTTCTTTATGATCCATCCAAAATCCTTCAATCATGGACATCCACTAGCCTTTGGTTGACATTGACTAGCCACTGTGGATTACTTTATTGAATGCAAGTCTGCAGAGATGATAATATCCAATGGATGTAAAAGTCAAAAAATTATTTATCTCCTCCTACCCAATTGTTGTTAACAATCGTTATGAGAGGGGGAAGGTACTCAATCGTTGTTAACAATGAAAATGTCTAAAGTTCTTCAAGAAAAAAATGAAGATCAAGTTTTGAACTTGTTCTTATCCATATTGGGATGTATTGATTTTCCACAATCCTTTCAAGAATATGAGCACACTTTTAGTTCTAAATTTTAGGAAGCATCTCATCCTTCCACCTCCACATTGTCTGCAATAAGAGGAATAGGTCAAGGTAAAGAGTCATTTGTCCATGCTGTTGAAATGAACCCTAGGAAGTGTCTATATATTATTTCTAGTCTAGAAGTAGAGTAATAGGAACAATTGATTCAAATAATTAAAACACAATGTTGTTATTTTGCATGGGATTACTTTGATATGAAAGGAATCCACCCTGACACCTGCATGGATCACGTATATAATAATTATGAAATTAGACCAGTGATGCATGCTCAAATAAGGATGAACCCAACCCTAAAATATATAGTAAAAGAAGGACTTCAAAATCTCTTCAACGTTAACTTCATTTATCCAGTTTCTGATAATAAGTGGGTGTCACCACTAGTCCTTGTACCTAAGAAAATAGTGAATGGAGAATATGTTTGGATTTTAGGGAACTAAATAAGGATACCTTTAGAGACTAATTCCTCTTTCCTTTCATTGATTAGGTATTGGATGTACCTCATCTGGTAACAAATATTTTTCCTTTCTAGATGGGTTTAGTGTCTACAATAAATTCCAAATCGCACCCAAAGACCAAGAAAATACCACCTTCACTTGTCCATGGGGTACTTATGCCTATAAGGTTCTTCCTTTTGGGTTATCAAATTCCCCTCCCACCTTTTATAGAGTTTTCCTTGCTATTTTCTTTGATCTATCCCAAGGTTGTGTGGAAGTCTATATGGATGACTTCATAGTATATGTGCAAGAAAATTAGTTTGCCTATGATGGAAAATACTGACCAAAGAGTGGACTCGAGGCAAGCTGTAGCAGTCATCTAGGAAGATTTCCAACAAGCTTTAGACAACCTAGAGAAAGTTTTAATCAGATGTCAAGAGACCAACCTTGCCCTTAGAAATGAAACATATAGAATGACTCTTACTAAGGGTGCTATGTTAAGACATCATATTTATGGTACTAGGATAAGAGTAGAACTTACTAATATTTAAATAATCAATCAGATCAAAACTGCCAGCTCTCAAAAATATGTTAGAATCTTTCTGGTGCATTTCGCGTATCATAGAAGAATTATTGAAAAGTTTACAACAATAATTCATGCTATGTTAAAAATTTAACCAAAGATGTTTATTTCTTGTGTGATTCTCAGTGTCAAATTACCATTGAAACTCTTAAACAAAAATTTTCAATTGCTCTAGTTCTAAGAGGACCAAATTGGGCATTCCATTTTCACATCCGTATTGATTCTTCAGACACAGTTTTGTGGTTGTTTTTGGTGAAAGAGAGAATCAAATTCTCTATGACATTTATTTTGTTAGCTAAAATCACTCTCCTATAGTAATACACTACACAGTCACTAAAAAAGAATTATTATCAGTGGTTCAAGCCATTAATAAATTTAGAAATTATATAACTAGATATGATGTTTTTAAACACATGGAAAATTCAACTATTAGATTCTTAATGAATAGAACTATCGCCAATTCCTACGTTAATAGATGGTTGTTACTACTGCAATAGTTTAATGTTGTTATCACTGAGAGACTACGAAATGATAATATTGTCGTTGATTTTCTATTTAGACTTGTCCACACAGCGACAGTGCAACAATTACTGATGATTTTTTGTATGAGAATATATTTTATATTTCTACTTATACTCCTTGGTACACATATGTAGCTAATGACCTAATTACAAGAAAGCTTCCATAAAATTTTGTCTTCGAAACAAAAGAAGAGAATCATACAACTTAGTGCTAATTATATGTGGCATGAGGATTTTTTATACCGTACTAGACCAGATTTGGCAATCAGAATATCTGTACAAGAAGATGAGATTAAAGACTTTCTAAAATATTTCCATAATGAATCTTGTGGTGGGCATTTCATTGACAAAATAACTCCATATAAAGTGCTACAATATGATTATTATTGGTCCACTATTTTTAAGGACACAAAGAAATATGCGGCCAATTGTGATGATTTTCAACAAATGGGGAAACCTATCCTAGTAGATAAAATGCCTCTTCAAGCACAAGTAGTCATCGAACCTTCTGAGAAATGGGAATTATATTTTCTAGGAACAATTTCTCCTATGTCAAAAAGAAGAAATATATTCTAGTATGTACAGATTATATAACCAAATGGGTAGACACTAAAGCACTATATTATTCTAATGAACAATCTATTGTTTATTTTTTATTTGAAGAGATATTTACCCATTTTCGTGTAACAAGGCAAATATTAACTCATCAAGGCACTCAATTCACTTCTAAATTGGTCAAATCTATTACAAAGAAGTATAGAATCAGAAACTAGAAATCTACACCTTGCCACTCCTAGGCGAATAGATAGGTAGAGTGTACCAATAAAGTAATTGAGACAATTATCACCAAGATAGTATAAATGCAACATAAAGACTAGGCTGATAGGTTGCTAAAAAAAAATTTGGCCTATAGCACAACCTAGAGAAAAACAACACGACATTCTCCTTATGAGTTGGTTTACGAGAAACAGGTATTGCTTCATATAGAATTCCAAGTTTAAACCTTCAGAACTGGCATGAAAATAGGAATGGATTTATATGGGGCAGAAAAAAAAGGCTAATGGAATTAAATGGATTGGGTAAATGTAGATAAGATGGTCTTCAAAGGATGATGCTTTTTTAGGATCAAAGAACCAAATGGAACGATAATTTTATTAAGAAGAAATTTTTTCAACCAGATGACTAGGCTTCTCTATTTGACAACAAGTTTAAGATTTTCAAAGGAATATTGTCAACACAGTGGATGGAACCTTATGAGGAAGATATAGTCCATGACAATGGCTCAGTCAAGATAAAAACTATTGATGCAAATCAACATTCCTTTTTTTAAAAGAAGCATTGATTGAAAGTTTATCGCA
This sequence comes from Pinus taeda, assembly GCA_000404065.3. Taxonomy (NCBI): domain Eukaryota; kingdom Viridiplantae; phylum Streptophyta; class Pinopsida; order Pinales; family Pinaceae; genus Pinus; species Pinus taeda. Next base: position 90,735 of record APFE031034993.1, on the reverse strand, counting down.
AGCCACTATCTAAAGAGGATTTTATGAGATGTGTTCTTCAAAATTTTGAAATGAAATTGGTTAGAAAAGGGATCTCTCCTCTTCTTGATACACCACTATAATTTTTGTTGTAAAATGTAATTTAACATTCTACGTATATGTAAATAGGTGTGATGTTGGAAAACTATTTTGGTGTTTTTTTTTTCTAAGTAAATCTATTCTATTATTCACATTAGAGGAGTACATTTACAACATGACGAGCAAAAAAAACTAGCTGTCCAGAAGGAATGACATCACGGAACAAAGAAGTGTTCAGAAATTGAGAGGATGAACCAGTCCAATTTGAAATCCTGCGCAGGGGAGCCAGAGGAGTCCATTTTGCATTCCCAGGTAGGGGAGCCAGAGGAGTCAAAAACAACTTTACAAAACAGTCACCCAGGACCTTGACACAACAGCATAGACAAAAAATTCCACAATTGACGAAACGCCCTCACTATTGGGCTGCATAACCTGAAAGGAAGTTGCATTGCTTGGATTAGGCTTCAAGAACCTCCTCCATAATCCTTCACCACACAACATCAGCCAAGTCCTGAGCATGGACCTCCTCATTGACAGTTGAACCCAAGGGTACACGCTCCATCATTGCGCCATTGACGTTGCTAGTCTACATCTCCATAGCACTCAAAGAACCTACAATTGACGTCGTTACTATACCCTGGTCCTCCCATTGAATGCTGGATTCACCCTCTTCTTGGACCTCCTCAATGAAAAGCATGGAAACATGGGCACTGATCCGAGGACGGTTCAATGAAGTCTTGAATGTGAAAATTGCTGAGACAAAGGAGGGCGAGGACGAGGACCCTGGAGAGGTGAGATCCAGAAATTGGCTAGGCCTTAGAATTCTCTCTCTTCCATTATGAGGGCTATGACGCTGACGAGAAGTATCATCATCGGAAGAAGGGCGGGAAGGCGCACCCCGGGAGGTGCCTCTGCAGCTAAGCATTCTCTGTCAAAGTCGAGGCATGACTGCAGGGCAGAACAGAGCCCCTTTGCAAAAAGTAGAACTAGTGCCCAAAATAGCCGTGAAAGTCGAGGAATTAGACCAAACACAAAGACCAACAGACTGGCTAAGACCATACATACAGACACATGGACGAGTGCCCAAAACCGTCGCAAGAGTCATGGAAATGGCTGGAGGCTTCGAGCCAGAGCCCAACCCATATAGCACCAGAAACAATAGAGTAAACCCATGGCAGAAATTGAATATAATGTGCCCTCCTCTTCCTCGAGACACTCTTGCCATAACTGTGGCATTCATGGGAGCCGAGAACCAAAGCCAAGCATCGTGTGCGGAGGTGAATGGAGCATTCATGCTTCCCTGTTGTGTTCCTTTAAACCCTTTCATGCGCAGCTGGTTATGTCCCTCACTCCACATGGAGTCAGATCCTCTACACATGGCTAGCAAGTGGCGTCTGTTCGCCGCCCACTTCAGTCCCATCACCTTGAATGCAAACTCAAACAACCGCATCCGGGGAAAACTATTTTGGTGTTACTAACAAGAGAAAAATTTTATTGTTTTCTCATATAGATAAGAAATAAGCAGGACATCTACCAGGTGTAATTTTATTCGTTTGTCCAGCCTTGGTAGATTATTTATGGAGGAGGATCCTAATGAATTTTTCTTTAAGTTTTTTAGACTCCTAAAAATTGAAAACACCAATGATCAAGAACCAGTCTAGTCTTGACATAAATCCACGAGACATTAAATAGAGTTTTCTTCAAGTTTTTCACACTCCTAAGAATTGAAAACATCAATGAGCAAGAACTAGCCTGGGCTTGAGGAAAATCCACTCAACAGTAAATGGGACCTTCTTTATGATTTTTAGACTCCTAAAAATTGAAAACACCGGTGAGCATTAACTTATGATGGCTCGAGAATAATCTGTAGAATAGTAGTAGTTAGGTTTATTTTTCAATAAAATGGAAGTGGAAGAAATCGTAGTGATTATTTTAGCTCAAAAAATAAGAGGTTGTCAAGCTACAAAATTCCTTCTTGTTATATATCTTGGAGCTCGATCATCGAATTATTTTCCCTCATTTTCTGACACTTCCACTACAATTTGGAAGTTCATGTATGAGTGTGATGTTTGTAGATTTTCCAGTGTGATTCTTCAAGTAAAAAAAATTCACATGTAGCTTCAGTAATCACTAGCACCTACTCCAGCTTGGACATAAGAACATGTTAAGCTACAAAGTGAAGCCTACAGGATCCCAATTTGAATACTATAAATGCTGGTACCTTATTAAAATTCTTCCTGACACTGAATAAAAACTTCTTGTATTCACCACATATTGGAAAGAAGTGTCCTATGTTCATCCCATACTAAAAAAAAAGTCTTGTGTTGATCTGATAATAGAGGTATGAGGTCATTGTTTTATTTTTTGCTATTAAGATTCATATTAATCATGTGAGGAATATATAATTACCCTCATAAACTTTTATTACCATAAATGTTAAGCCCCTATCCTAAACTCTAAAATACTCACATTTATTCCCCTGCTTTTCTAAGAAGAAAAAAACCATTTTTGTGATAAGGTTGAACGGGATAATCATGGGTGTGATTGTACAAATGCCAATCATAATTTAAGCAAATGAATTATAAGTTGAATATCTCATGATAGAACTTTTATTTCTAAGCATTGTTAAAAAAATGATTTTACCACCATTTCATAACCATAATCTTAAAGTTATGATGAATGGTTACCGAAGCCCTGACATTGACTGTCCCATAATAATGTAGTTGGTAAAATCAACCATGTTTTTCCATCATATCTAACATTCATTTGAATGATATTCAACATCATGAATAGAGACGACGTTCCAAATAATCTTTACATATGGCTTATTGCCATCATTTTTGTATGAGCTTACCTTGTAATTATGGCAACAATTTAACCATTACCATCTCCTTTCAATGTATAAGAGCTATTCATGATGGATTTTCCATCATGATGAGCATGAATTCTCTCTTTCATACCATCTGACCTTCATTTCAGTCATCCACATTGATTCATCAAGCACTAGCTCTGTCGAATTATTGCCATAACCCAGCTTCTAGTACTCTATCATTTTCAGTAGTAAATCCTTCACTAGTTTTATCCATAGAAATTGACCAATACTTATTCCTAAAGTCATCATGGGGGTAGATTGACATGAACCAATTTTCTAGTTTTATTAAGAAGCAAAGGAGTTTATGTTTTGCAAGGAAAAGTTTATGCAAGTTGGTTGGATCTCATTTCTAGAAAGGCCTAAAGGATAACATGAGGGCATCTTTCATGCTTTCACTCAAATTTATGATGTCGAATGTGTTTAGGTAGGAAGTCCACAATTAGAGATAACAAATCTACCATAGAGGAGGCTACAAGATTACGCACTACAAAGGAGAAATACTTCAAAAGTGCAAGTATTCAGAAAGAGCTTTGTCAAAATTTCTTAAAACCCAAACATTTCAATCCTGACTCGACTAAGGGTATTCCTAGGAAATGGATCAAACAATAATATAGGTTGATTCTTAATAACTTGTAGAGATTCTAAACATGTGAAGGAAGGTATGACGTCACTTTTCTTTATCATTTGAGACTTTTATTACATTTTGAGGTGGGGTTGCAGATAGAATTCCCTCACTTCTCTTGGACAAGTTTAAACAAGATGGTAAGAGGAGTTAAACAAATTTCTAAAAAGTTTGAAACTATTATTTACCATAGCAAATTGGTAAAAGTATTTTGTACTCATGAAATGAGGAACTAGAGTAGTAATTGGAAAAAATTACTCACATAGAATTTTCCTCCAAAAGAAAGTTCCATATCCATAAAAGAAACATGCTGGGGGATAGTAATAAGGATCTAGACAATAGACAAGAGAGTAGTAAGAAGAGACAAAGGAAGTCAATAACTAAAGAAGGAATTGATGGCACTATGACAGGAAAATCCTGCTGCACCCATAGTATGCATAAAAAATGAATAATCGCATCTCTCCCAGGAATTTCAATGACCTGCCTCGTCAAACCTTTATTACTTAAGGTTTAAGGCCCCTTAACTAGTCTCATGTGGAACAAGTTGATAACTAACTCCAATCTCACCCTTTGGTAATCATTTGCCATGAAACACTACAACTCAACCCATCAACCTTTGTGACACCCTTGGTTAATTCTATAACCGTGCATATAAGCCAAACCCCACTCTATGTGCCAAATCCTCCTTTATCACAATCGCGAAGTTCAAAGGACTCAATAGAAAATCCATTCAGAACTCCTGACTTGTGACATGTGGTTTCCATTTCCCACCATTAAATTCATCTACCAGATCAATGGTTGTTGCAATCTTGCATCAGACCAACATGTGATTTTATCGCATTCCCATCTTTCTCGCATGAGATATGTGATAACACCACTGAAATTCAAATGAAATAAAACCACACCTATAACCTTCTCGAGTCCACTATGCCAAAACGTTATCGTTCAATCTCCATCATTGATCTTACCCTGAATCTGACGGTTGATGTCCTTTACTATCAATAGAGTTTCTCGGTGATCTTGCGCCATAGATCAAAACCCATTTGATCTGACAATCCACAATGATATCACACAGACCACTTGCACGATGTTTAATAGGTCTTACAGAGCCAATATAGGTTATAAACCTTAACCTATAAATATTCGGGTCTACCCTTGAAGTTAAATTCTAATCAACTTATAACTCGATATCTGTTGGATAATGAAATTTATCAAATCCTATAGTTTGTGGCCCTTCAACTAGCACGCAGTTTATCAAGCTCTCAACCCCTATAGTGGACTATGACATAAGCATCTGAATTTTGCAATCGATGGCTAATAACCATTTCAGGCCTTCAACCCTGATCAAGAAACCTGTACACTCACTACCCAAAGTAGAATGATTCTTCTGAGCTGAATGCTCCTGCATCAGACTCCTAAAGTAGAAAACATTCATGATCTCTTCATCATGTGCATTCCTATGTTGATTAAAAAAACCTCCACGGTCCCAAACTTTACTTTTTAAGTACCCAAATGCCTTGCACCTTCGCTATTGTTGTAGGTCTATTGTCTTCTATTTCTTCTTCCTCTCCTTTCCAATCATGTTCAAGTTTTGATTGATCATACTTACAACTGTCATTTTCCTCACCGTAGATGGTTTCATCATCAACTTCCATAGTTCTTCAATCTCCATTTCTAGCACATCCTTGGACCGGTCCATACTCTGCGTCTTCCTGTTAACCCTTTCTCTTTTTTTCAAGTTGTTACTGTTGTCTATTAACTCTTCAAATTGTTGTTCTCCTCTTTGAAGTTGTCGAATTCTATCACTTACTCTTTTCGCTACGCTTAATTTTTCTTAATTTATTTTTACTTGTTCTCTCATTCTTGCTTGTTCTCTGATTTTTATTTGGCTACTCATCTGTGCCCAATTTTCTCCAGCATCTGCAACTAAACCTACACTCACCAAACAATTATAAAAATAAAAATCATAAGGCTTTTGTGCCTTTTCTTCCTGTGGAAACACACCAGTGTGTTGCTCTAATTCTTCCTCATCTGTGAGCACATCAATATGTTGATTTGAATTCTCAACAGAATTCACAAGACTGTTAGCTTGTGTCTCCTCCACACCATCTGTTTTAATAATGTATTCTTATCCTTGTCCACTGTAGTGAACTTCTTCATTCTCATTTAGTTCCAATCTTATAAAATGAACACTTACTTTTTGGTTTTCTATCCTTTTCTCCAAAAGACTTAACTCATGCCATAAATTTTCCATCTCACTTGGAATTTCTCCTAAAAGCTCTATACAATCCTCACTATCTTCCTCTTTGTCACAAGTATAACCTCTTGTTGACACTACTTCTTCATTCTTGATGAGAATAAAATTTTGGTCCTCCATCTCCATGATAGTTTTAGATGTATGTCCGTCAATCTCCCTTTGGCCATATAAGAAAATCACTTCCTATTCATCCTCATCAATAGAAAATTCCTTATCATAAGACTTAATTATCTCATCTCTACTGAAGATATCTCCTTCGCTAAGAAAGGAATTTATGAACTCCTTCTACTGTAATCACTAAACTTCATATTCATTTGAAAGACACTCATCACCATACTTTACTTGGAAAATTTTAGCTTCTCTCTGGACAGTTCCATAAAATGGTTCGTCTTTTGCGATACCTACATTCACACACAACTTCTCAGTTGTAAAACCAAGACCTCATGATCTGATTTGATGATTCAATGACCAAGTATTCATGTTGTTCCAAGTCCTTTACATGACTCAAAAATATTTCAATGGTATTCTCTTCAATCTCATCAAGTCCTTCACTTGATTGCTTGATATCCTTCTCTACTTCTTCTTTCACAATAGAATATAGATTCTACCTCTCTTCTTCCTCATTTATGACAATATCAGTAAATTGTCCTTCTTCACATGTTTCACCTGCAAACATACACAAATTGTCAGATTTAAAATCGTGTGACCCTTTGGTGTTACTTGAAGTTTCAGTCTTCAAGCCTTCATCTTCACCCAGAACTTCGCCCTGCCCTGGTTCACAAATGGAAACTTCTGTTTCCAACCCTGCTTCTCTGTGTTTTCCCATCAACCACTGTACTTTCTTCTGTTGTAACCTTCTTTATAGCTTATGCCATTTAACTAGCTTGTTCTTCAAGACCCAACCTAGTCCCTGACATTCCTCAAGTATCATGATTTACACATTTAGCTATTCTTTCATCTCAAGAATATCTTTGTCAATTTCCTCTTGGCTCATTCTCTTGCCATTTACCTTGGCATTCTCATTCCTCACTTTTCTTCTCCTATGGTATTCTTTAGAACCTCCACTATGACTATCATTAGTTATTTTCTCCTCCATCTCTATGAGTTCCTCACTCACTCACTATGAGTTGCATTAAAGCCTCTACAACAGCAAGTCCTCCCTGCCGCCAGTCACCTCACCAAGCTTACCTTTATACTTGGTCTTTTGGAAATCCCTTGGTTCTCTATCTATAGAACCTCTTTTGAGCACTTATCTCTGCTCCTTATAGGCTTCAACTCATCTAGATCTTCTAAGAGCACAATTGTCCTCTTGTATTTCAATCACAATGAAATACTTCATTCTGACCACATCTTCCTTCACTTAGAAAGTCTTATTAGCTTCCTTCGTTACTTGGCAATTCTACCCATGTCCTCTATGGAATTGTCTTTGTGAAATACAACAATACCTTTACAGTAACAAGCCTCCTTCTTGCTACATATGCTTCACTAAGATTCTCTCCTTTGAGCTCAGTCTTTTAGAATTTGTCTAGTTCTTTCTTCTGGAACCAATTGAGCACTCCTTGCTCTAGGTTGCTACAATATTCTCACCTTCTTTTGTTGTCACCTGTGTATCAATATAAAGACCACACACTCCAATATTCAAATCAAATTAAAATAAAAACATACCATCTCACCTTCAAGTTCTCTGCATGATCTTTTTCTACCATTCACCTATAATTTGAATGGATTGTCCTATGTTCCCTTGCATCTGCAATTCTACCAATATTCTCCTATACTTTATCTTTGTGTGCTTACTATTTGTTAGACTAGAATCTAATCTCGTCTTGCCTACTTTCGTCACCATTCACTTGTATACACACCTTCAAAACCTAAATCTATTCTAATTTCTTTTTCAAAGAAATTTTCACATAGAATTTCTTTGTGCTGCCTTAATATCAAATGTTTCAATAAAAATTCAGCTTTGATATCACTTTGAATCTAGAAAATCCTACTTCACCTACAATATGCATATAGAATGTATAATCACATATGTCCCAGGAATTTTAATGACCTGCTTGGTCAAACGTTCATTACTTAAGGTTCAAGGCGCCTTAACTAGTCTCATGTGGAACAAGTTAATAACTAACTCCAGTTTCACCCTTTTGTAATCCTTTAATATGGAACACTATAACTCAACCCATGAACCTTTGTGACACCCTTGGTTAATTCTATAACCACGCATATGAACCAAACCCGGCTCTACGTGCCAGCTCATCCTTTATTGCAATCATGGAGTTCAAAGGACTCAATAGAGCATGTATTCATAGCTCCCAATTTGTGACATGTGATTGTTGTTTCACACCATTAAATTCATCTACCAAATCAACTGTTGTCTCAATCTCACATCAGACCAACATGTGACTTCATCGCATTCCTCTCCTTCTCACATGCGATATGTGATAACACCATCGGACTTCAAATGAAATAAAACCATGCCTATAACCTTCTCGGGTCTGCTCTGCCCAAACCTTATCGCTCAATCTCCACCATCGACCTTACCCTCAATCCAATAGTTGATGTCCTTTCCGACCAAAAGAGTTGCTCGATGATCCTGTGCCATATATCAAAAGCCATTTGATTTAACAGTCCACAATGATATCGCATAGACAACTTGCATGACATTTAACTAGTCTTATGGAGCTGACATAGGTTATAAACCTTAACCTATAAATATTTGCATACAACCTTGAATTTAAAGTCTCATCAAAGTAAAACCTGATATCTGTTCAATAAAAAAATCCATCAAATCCTACAGTTTGCAACCCTTCAAATAGAATGTGGTTTATCAAGCTTAGGTTTATTTTGGTCCTATCAAAAAAAGAAATTAAATGTAATAATTATCCCCATAAGGTTATTTGTCCAAAGTGAAATTTTACTATGGTGTAATATTCTTAACACTGCCTCTCAAGTACAGATAATTTCACCTGCGTCATGTCACATGTATACTCTCATAAAATCATATCCAATCTGAAGTATCTCATCATCGTGTACCATCACTGATCATATCAATTCATCTCTTCGTTTTTCTTTCTTATCTCTTGATTTTCCATGCTCATTTGATGAACATTCTCAAATGTCAAAGAATAATAAGTTTGACATTGGAGGGGAATTCAATCTACAACCCTATATCCATTGGGCTACTACCCAGAATCACATTCGAGAGTTATTTCACATCGTCATCTGAAAGCATATCATAAAGGAGCATATCTCAACCTAGGACCACATCAGGGAACACATCTCGATCCAAAATCTCATGGGGGAGCTACTACTACGACCCCATATCAAGAGATATGATATCCAAACACACAAGGGAGCACATCTCAAGCCTAGAATTACATCATGGAGCTCATTCTCAACCCAGAAGAACACAGGGGAAAAAATATCAACCCAATATTATTACCTGCTGATTTTCCCATTGATTACTGTAAGAAGTCATGTTGTAGAACACCTAGATAATAATAAACTTGGGTTGAACACCCCAAGGAAACTCTCAACCTACTGGGAAAATGGGGAGCGATATTCCCAACAAGACAAACTTGTGGGTATGATTCTAACTAAGGTATACTATACAAATACCAAGATAGGGGAGGAACATCTCCAATCGTATGAAATCAGGGTTGAAATATCTTCGATCCTATGAATATAGGGGAGCAACATCTACAACTGTATGGGTAATAGATAGGGGTGATACCCTGTTTTCCACAGTTACCTCAACCTAGGAGCACTTTTACCTCAATTCCTCACCTTGAGAGCTTGGACCAAGGGGGAAGAGTTGGCTCAGTGTCCTTGATCAACAATGCTCTCTATCATATTGTTATGTTTATTTTAGGTATCAAATTGATTATAATGAAGAAATAAAAGGAGTCTCTTTTTCATGAAATTCATTACATTAAATATCATATTACAACAAAAAAATCATATATATATCACAAAGAAGATACCATATTCATCGTCTGTCTGACGGAGGTGTCAATCACAAGTCTATGCTTGCCACATACAACAACATTGTATCAATATATGAAGATATCTAAATCCAAACTATATATGGGATTCTCTACCAATTAGATCCCACTTTTTATCATCCTTCCTCATAACTATTTATCCTTCCTACTTCTTCATTGTTCCTCATAGCTCGTCATGCTAGAGATGTCATAGTCAACCTCGGTACTTCTTAGAGCTAAGAACCTCTCATATCATTGTATATTACTAAGGAAGCACCCAGATGCGCTCATCGATATTACTCCCAAACATAATCAGTACATCTATGATATCACATACCACATGAATAATGTCTTACATCTAAGATAGATTGTCCCATGAAAATATATCGAAGGGTGCTCGATGGAAACTCTATGTGTATGAAGTGGGTCAATCACAAATTCATCCAAGTTCTACAAACATCATATATATATATATATATATATATATATATATATATATATAGATAGGATAGATATATATGGATGGATATAGACATGTGTTCAAAAGAGAAGATCAATACTTTAATAAACTATTGATTCCCAAGTTGAGTTCAACAATATCTCTTCACAACATCTTGAAATTCAATTGAAGTATCTAAGGATTTTCATTTCCACTTTCCAATAATCCTCCAATAAATTTGCAATATATATTATCATTTCCTAACTGCATAAGTCGATTAATCATGCCCTCATTCAATATTGCAAGCTTCCTAGCCCATATCCCTCTTAGTTAGATCATGAGAGGATCATTACCTGTCAAAAGAAAACCATGAAAATATAAAACCAAATTCAAAGTCATGCCTTGGACCATTTTGAAGTAAATGTTTGTATCAAAATATCTTCTTAGCTTACTCAGATAATTGTCACTTCAGACATATTTGGATCTGTTGGGTTGTGTTATATTATTTCCATGACTAGCCCATGTAGTTTACTGGGGGATTAGAGGCGGGGCAAAGCCCCCCCTTCGTTGCACCAATTGCACAGTTGGGGGTTCAGAGGGGGTTTTTAGGGGGCTCAGTAGCCCCCCTCTATGGGGTCTAGGATAACGCCTCCATGAAATTTTTTTTGGACCCTATATTAGGTTGGGTGGACCTACCATTGGTTTTGTGCATGGTTTTTGCACATGCTTTTGGATGCGATGGTTTTCAGTCCATGGTTTTGGACGCGATGGATTTTGGTCCATGGTATCGAATGCTTCAACATATATAAATATGTATTGTAACATTAAAAGGAACATAATGAGAAAATCAAGCCGGTAGTCCCAGTTTTATGATCTAGGGGAAAACAACACTTGGTACCAGAGTTGTTTTGGCTTTAGGGGGACGCCTTTGTTATTGAGGGGTTTCACTCTGGCTTGTGGTAGACCCTGTTCAGTCAGAGATCTATAGGATTGATTCTAATGGTGAAAGAATATGACAAACAGTGTGAAGATAGAGATTGAGAAATTTAATGGTCAGAGTTTTGAATTATGGAAGCTCAATATCGAGGATCTGTTGGTGGATAAAGATTAGTGGGTCATAGTAGATCTGGGTACTAAAGCAATGAGAGTGTTCAATGAAGATGAAAGAAGTTAGATAGGAAGGCAGAGAGCACAATATGATTGTGTGTCTCAGATTTGCTATTGTTGAATGCATCATGGGAAGCTAAGGCTAAGGATTTGTGCGACAAGTTAGGGACTTTGTACCAATCTAAGTCTATTGTGAATAAATTATTCCTACAAAAAAAGCTGTATAACCAGAGGATGACAGATGGAGACTCAGTGACAAAGAATTCGAATGGATTTAATACTGTGGTAAGCTAGTTATTATCTGTTGATATTAAAATTTCAGATGAAGATAAGTCCATCAATTTATTGTGTTCCCTACCAGATTCTTGGGATAGTCTAGTTGTTACAATAGGTAAAAATGCAACTACCTTGCAGTTTGATGAAATAGTCTCATCCTTGCTGATGGACTGTAAATCTAAAGCTCCTGAAAAAGGAAAGGGATCTAATGATGCTCATTTTTCATAGGCGAAAAGTGCCTCAGATTAAGATGGCAGTGTGTACTTGGCCTCTTCAAGTACACTTGTAGATCATGAGGCATGGTTGATTGACTCAGGTGCATCCTTTCACTTCACTCCCCATAGAGAGTGATTCTATGAGTATGAGAAATATGATGATGGTGATGTATTCTTTGGGGATGATAGGAAGGCTAGAATCATTGGTCATGGAAGAGTAAAGTTGAAGTTGCAAGGTGGAAGGGTTAGAACAATTCTGAGTGTTCTACATATTCCTGCACTGGCCAGAAATCTGATTTTTGTAAGCAAGCTAGATGATGCAGGTGTAAAAACAATTTTTGGGAAGGATACTTGCAAGATGGTTTGTGGAGCACTGGTATTGATACAGAGAGTTTAGATTGGAACTCTGTACAAGCTGCAAGGTAGCACTGTTGTTGATGGGTGCAATAGTTCCATGGTTCCTCAAAGTGGCATAGAAAATCTAGTGGTCTCTGGAGAAAAGACCATGTTGTGGCATCAAAGGCTTGGACATATTGTAGAGAAGGGCCTTCAAATACTTCATGGTAAAGGTATGGCAAAAGGTATGAGTAATAGCTCTCTGGATTTTGATTTCTGTGAAAATTGTGTATATGGGAAACAGAATCGGGTGAGTTTCCCCTCTGTTGGTAAGAGGGTGAAAAAGATATTAGAGCTTGTGCATAGTGATGTGTTTGTATCTGTGAAGGTTCGATCACTGGGTATGTTTGTGTACTATGTATCATTTATAGATGAATTCTCAAGGAATAGATGGATATAATTCCCTAAGAAGAAATCTAAAGCTTTTGATAGGTTTAAATAATTTAAGGCTCTGGTGGAAAACTAGATAGAGAAGAAGATAAAGTGTTGAGTTCAGATAATGGTGGAGAGTTTTGCAGCAAGGAATTTGAAGAATTATTTAATAAGTGTGGTATAACACGATAGAAGACTTCTCCATACACACCTATGAAAAATGGAGTTGCAGAATATTGAACAAGATGTTGATGGGAAGGGCAAGAATGATGCTAAGTGGTGTCAGGTTAGGACATGAATTCTGGGAAGAGGCAGTGGAGACAACATGTTAGGAAACCCTCTCTTTCACATCTGAGGGTATCTTGATGTGATGCATATGTACATGTTCCGAAGGAGAAAGGAACAAAGTTGGATAGTAAATCTATAAGTGTATCTTTATTGGGTATAAGATGGTTTAAAGAGAGGTGAAAGATGTTATTAAAAATGAATTCCATTGAAAGGAGACTGAGAAGATAAAGTTTTAGATTAAGGAGGAAGAATCAAACTCTACAGCAGAAGAGGAATCATATGAGGAAGAGCCACACACTTTGGGTGTGAGAAGATTAGTTCAAGAAAGAAGGCAAACAGAAAGATATAGTACATCTTCATTCCATTCAAATTTTTCTTTATCTATTCCTGATGATTATTCGAGAGCTATGAAGGAAGTAGTCGGAGGATGGAAAACTCTAGAAAGAGGCCATAGTTGATGAAATGGCATCTTTGCACAAAAATGAGGCTTTGGATTTGGTGGAGTTGTCGACTAGAAGGAAACCCATTCGCAGTAAATGGGTGTTCAAGAAGAAGACTGATGTAGAAGGAAAGGTGGACAAATACAAAGCTTGGTCAATAGAAAAATGTTATTCCTAGGTGCCAGGAATTGATTTGGGTGATGTTTTTTCTCCTGTTGCCAAGGTAGCTTCTATTTAATTACTTTTAACTGTTGCTGCTACTTTTGATTTTGAGGTAGAACAAATGGATGTGAAAATATAATTTCTTCATGGGGATCTAGAAAAGGATATCTACATGAAGAAACCTAAAGGATTTGTGGTGAAGGGTAAGAAATAACTCCTATGCAAGTTAAATAAGTCTCTGTATGGGTTAGAACCATCACCAAGTAGTTAGCATCAAATTTTTGATACATTGATATGGGGACATGGCTTCACAAGAAGCAAAGCAGATCACTGTGTGTATTTTAAATTACTTGGTGACAATGTTGTCTATATGGTCTTATATGTGGATGATATGTTGCTGGTTGGAAATGACAAAGAAATTATCCAGGACTTGAAGACCCATTTGTCCTCCAAATTCGACATGAAAGATCTTGGTTCTGAAAACTATCTTTTGGGCATGGAAATTAAAAGAGATCGGGGAAAGAGGAAGCTATGGTTAAACTAGAGGAAGTATGTCGAGACAATACTCCAGAGGTTTAATATGTAGGATAGTAAATCGATGAAGTTTCCTATTCATGTAGGTGTAAAGTTATCTACTAAACAATGTCCCAAGACATAAGAATAGGAAGAGGACATGTCTAGTGTTCTAAATGTGCAGTTAGCAGCTTGACGTATGCCATGGCTTGTACTAGACAAGACATTGCACATGCAATCGGAGTATTAATTACGATTATTTCAAAACCAGGGAGGGAGCATTAGCCAATAGTGAAGTGATTTTTTAGGTCTTTATGTGGCACTAGTAATTATGATTTGTGCTACCAAGGAAGACCAGGAGTGGACAGAGTGTTGGATATTCATGGATTTGTTGATGCAGAGTAGGCTGGAGATCTAGATCAGAGAAGATCTACAAGTGGGTATGTGTTTAACCTATTTGGAGGTGCATTCAGTTGGATGAGTAACAAACAATTTGTTGTGGAACTATCAACTACAAAGGCAAAATACATGACAGCCACTGATTCAAGCAAGGAAGTAGTCTACTTGTAGAGATTGTGTTCAAGTATGGGGTTAGTATAGGGAGCTATAGGGATAAACTATGATAGCCAAAGTGAAATATTCTTGGCGAAGAACATTTCTTATCATTCAAAGACAAAGCACATTGATGTTTGGTATGACTTTGTGAGGGATATGATAGAAGACAAAAAGGTGTTGCTGGTAAAGGTGGACAATTCGAAGAATACTACAGTTGCATTGAAAATATTTGTGAGCTCTAAGAAGTTCTCTTGGTGTAGAGAAACAATGGGCATTGCATGGTTGGATAAATGACTCAACTCTCTTATGGTCCCCTGTAGAAAGAAAACCACAAGTGGGAGAATGTTGGGTTGTGTTATATTCTTTCCACTACTAGGCCACGCATTTTACCTGGGGGTTAGAGGAGGGTGAAGCCCCCCTTTTGTTGCAGTGACTGCACAGTAGGGGTGGATGCCCCCCTTGTCTAGGGGGTTTAGCGAGGATCGGTAACCCCACTGTACAGGGTTCAGAGCTGTGCCCCAGGGACATTTTTTTTGGACACTATATGAAGTTGGGCGGACCTACATATGGTTTTGTGCATGGTTTTTGCACAAGGTTTTGGATGTGATGGTTTTTAGTCCATGGTTTTGGACGCGATGGTTTTCGGTCCATCGTATTGAATGCCTCACCATGTAAAAATATGTATTGTAACATTGAAAGGAACATAATGAAAATCAAGCTGGTAGTCCTAGTTTTGGGATCTAGGGGAAGAAACATTGAGTTTACTTTACACAAATATTTCTACAAACATAACACTTTTCCAAACTAATATGCTTAATATTTTACAATGAAATCAAATAAGTACTCTTATGAAATTTTAGATGCCGGATTAGAATCAATATCAAAATCATCATAATATCAGATTCTTTAGACCAGGTGCCAAGTAGACCTCTCATCAAGTCATGACTTCATCTATTATCATGCCAAGAATTTTTCATCTACCGCACAATATCAATCCAAACTTCATCAAGTCATCATCATGATCATAGTATAAGTCACTATATGCAGATTCATACACCAAGAATTATTTATGCTAGTTCCATCCATTCATTGTCATATTATTTTGTATTCAATCTCAATTGTCAATACTTCAGCCCATTGTGCTAGGAATAAGGAGGACAATACAAAACCATTATTGGATACCCATATTAGTCATTGAAGGAGACTATGCCTACATAACATAAATCATCATTCATCAAATCAAATAATTAGGTATCTAGTAAAATACAATTTTTTTATCATAGATAAACTTATAGCCCCAAAACATTTTTCAACATCAATTTTACGTTCTAAGTCATCATCATGTCAAAACTCCAAATTCTGCTTATCTATATTAAACAATGAAATCATGTGAAACTCTTATAGAAAAAACTTCAAACATAATCACATATCTATATCGATGTCCTGGTCACCTGTAAACACAAGTTTAGTCTATATATTCATATTATATTAAGCATTACTGCTCGCAAATCTTTCTGTTATCAGCTCTACATCTGTGGGCTTGAAATCATTCAAGCGAACATCTAATTTCATGCAAAAAACAACATTTTTGTGTTAACATACATAATCACAGCGATAGGCCTTCCTGCATATGGTTAGGAGACTATAGTGCACCCTTGACCTTTCTTCTATGCAACTGAGAGGCTATAGTCATAGTTGTAGGCTTTGTTCCATGTGATTGAGGCTTAGAGTAGGGGAAAGATCTACCTCCTCAGGTTAGAAATTTTCTATAGATCAATAATGTAAGAAGTTTGCCTGTTTATGTCCATAAATCATAGTTCAATAATATATAATATACATATAATGAAAATGATAATAGGAGAAGGGATATTATGGAGAGATTCTCCCTTTGAATAGTAAGAAACTTTAGTCATATTCATTCATTTCATAAACATGTCTACAATGTTATCATGCATCAATAGATCTGTTAGATAATAAAGTCAGACTATATCACATATATATCATGGTTATATCATGTTATCATCATCTACTTCATCATGACACCAATATTTCATCAAGGGTTCGTGTCAAATAGCTAATAGGAGTATACTTCAAGAATCATGATCAAAACATTACTTCTTTATCACGTAACTCAATCCACCAAGTTAGGAAATTCAATTTTACCATATGTCATAATCACTAAATGCGGCAAAGCACAACCATGGTCAACAAAAGATGTTGAATATCATTCTCATTGTTATGATTATATCATCATGGCTACCATGCTTTTCACAAACAAATAGTGTCAACTTACCATCTACTAGAATGAAGGTACTGACCTTATTTATAGGATCAAGAAATCCAAAATGATAGATGTTAGCTAAACATAAAGTATACCACTATATCAAATATCAAAATTAAGTAGCCTCATAGAATAAATAAGTTCACCATGATCAAGAAGTAAGATACTTTTTCAATATGAAGTGCACCATTTTATCATAAGAACCATGAATCCAAATCACTTTCATATGTATGAGCCATTTATTAAAGAGACATTCTAATCGTACAACCCAATTTGCAGCTGAAACATACCACCATACATACCTTGTAGTGATTAGATGCCTGTGTACCTTCCTATTTTACATAGCTATCTTGTATCACATTATCACCTTTTCATCAGATGCCTCTTTTTTGATGCTAGATCTTCTCTTCCTTCACCAGCAATGATCCTCAAGAAGGATCCACTTATCATATCTCATCAATAAGTTAGAAGCATACAAATACTCAAATATGTATGCATGATGCATAAGTAATGATCAAAACAATAATTGATACATAAGTCTAGAAAAAAGTAAGCATATAGAGAAGCATCATAAAATAGAAAGAAATTATCTTCAATGAGAGGTGATCCTCTCCCTATTGAACCAACCTTCAAGAGCCATCACTGTCTATTTTTCATATAACAACACTACCTACACTATTTCAATCAACTTTATCAACAATCAGGCTTACTAGGGACTATCCCATATAGGGATTCATCAAATCTCTCACAATTTCTTGAGAATCTTCCTATTGACCATACTACGTTTCATATCTCAAAATGTTTCCATAAATTAGGGTTTTTTTCAAACCCTAACTTGGTAATATCCATCAAACCCCAATACACAAATTTCCTATGGTTTTCTCCAAACCTTGGAACTCTTTTAGGTGTCCTCCATATTCTCTTTCTTCCATAAAAGGTGTCTCTAAGGGGGTGATCTACATGAATTCTCTTTAGCCCACCTCTGATACCATGTTAACTTTTTGTAATGCCCCAATAAAACTTACCATGAAAATTTTATTAATGTTTACATTACCTGAAAATATTGAAAAATATTGGTGAATACCATCATTTGGGAAACTATAGATTTTATTTAATGATATAAAATTAATTATTGCTATTATTCAAATTCCCAACTTTTCTTCTCAAATTGAATCTTGGATAGGATATGGCCTCCTTCCATTATTCCAAATTATATATATATTCATCTCACATTCCCAAATGTACTCACACATTTACATGGGAGAAGTCATGGTCCTCTCTAATTAATTACCAATTTATATATTCATCTCTCATCCCCAAAATGTACTTTCACATTTAATTAGGAGAAGACATGGTCCTCTCTAACTAATTATCAATTTATATATTCACCTCTCATCCCCAAAATTTACTTTCATATATACTTGGGAGAAGACATGGTCCTCTCCAACTAATTATTAATTTATATATATTTATCTCTCATCCCCAAAATGTACTCTCACATTTACTTGAGAGAAGACATGGTCCTCTCTCATTAATTACCCAATTTTATATTCATATCACATTCTCAAATGTACTCTCAGATTTTCTTGGGAGAAGAGAAGTCAACTGTAAGGATGAGGGAGAAGTTATCACATTAATGAGAGGTGGTTGAGGTGGAGAAGAGATGAGGGGCATAAAAGGGGAAGGAGGAAGGGAGAAAGGGGAATGTTGGGCCTTGCTTTTGATCTTGGGTTGGCTGTGATTTTGAGAATTTGTTGGACAAAGAGAAAGGGACTATTGTTTGTCTTGCTCTTGGACACACACACTACATCTGGTTGGACTTGGGCTCAGAGGGCTAGGGAACTTGTGGAGGTTTCCTATGCTAGGAATTATTTCCTAGCTGGCTGTGAGGTAAATCTAGTTGGTAGTTAAGAGGAGCGACTCAGTAGGAGCAGCAGCTCAAGGGCATCTCAATCGGGCCATTGGTACAAGTATTCATCTATGCATAGATTACTCATGTAAGTTATTGAAATGAAATGTTCATTGTTAAAGTTATAGTGGTTAGACTGTAAATGGTAAATTATCACCATTTAAATGCCTTGTAAGAAAAAAAATAAATAAATTATTGCCTCGTATTGAATTAATTCCAAGAGAATATAGATTTGTCAGAAGACCCTAGGATGGGACCTTACACATGGTATCAGAGCTTTGGTGCAAAATCTGGACCCAAAACCCACGAAACCCAAATTCCACTATAATAGCTTATAACCCTCATAAGGACTTATAATCATAATATATATACATATAAAAAAATGTTTTTAGATCCAAAATAATACCCTCCTTATTTCCATGGAAAGTAATAAAACTTAAAAAAGAAAAACAAAACAAAACAAAACATGTTATAGTTGTGTTTTACCGACATGTTAACTATCATATGCTTGTTTAAAAAGAATATATTGGTGTATGTATATGTTCCTGAGTATACCATGGGAATTTTCACCATGTGACCCCTATGGCTTTTCAGACAACAGCTGTCGTTGAGTGTTGTGCCTGACTTCTCTAGATTTCATCTGAAATGAGAAACCAATGTATTCCATTGGCTCAAAAAAGTATTGTACTCCTACTCTTCATAACAGAGCTCTGGAGATCAGTGCCTCTATTGATAAGGGTATGCAGACTCAACATTCCTCACCCTTTTTTCTTTTTCTAGTAGAGGTACGGGTAGTTGTGGTTTTGTGGAAGCTTGTATAACTCATCTTTCTCCCTTATTGGCTTTGTGATGGTTCAAAAGGGCTAATCTCGCCACAGTGTTGTTACTTTGGTTTTTTAGTGGAATAGACATTTTGTGTTGTCAAGCTCTGTGTGATTACTCTGTTTGCTAGAGTAATCATAGCCAGAGAAGGGTAAGGTCTTATGTAGTAACTGCTTCGTTGTTTTGTGATTATCTCTGGTTCATGAAAATGGAACATTCATTGGAAAAAAATGAGTACTATAGTTTTAAGAAGAATATGAGATGATGTAATGCATTTAATTTCATTTTGATCAAGAAAATAAAATAAAATTTCAATTTGTGCAAACAGTTGTTCTTCAAACGTATGTTAAAATCTCATGGAAAATACTAAAAAAATTCTATTTGATAACTTTGTTTATTCTCTTCTCCTTTACCAATATATGAAAGAATCCTCTGGAAGGAAAAGATTTGGCAGTCCTTTTACTTTGATAAGAAAAAGCATTTATTCAGAAAGCATAAGTTTTTTATTTCCACCAAATGCAGCTGCTAAGGTACTAATGGATAGCCCAATAAGCTCATTATGAATTGCATATTGACATTTTCTAGAACTGCAATCTTCAAAGCGACTAAATTCACACATGGACTTCACATATTTTTCAAATCCTAAGTATATAGAAATGAAATTGTCTTTGAAAGTCGCCAATAGATGCTCTGTGTTAGATGAAAACCTTAATAGGACCTCATATGGTACAAGGAAATAATAAATATTCTAGAAATATATATATATATACTTCCAAAATGCATCCTAAGCCATGGCCAATGAATTGAATATCAATCAAGCAAACTAGGATATTTGATGTCGAGTTTGATGTCGATACACTGTTAGTTATTTTCTTCCATATAATTGGAGAAACCAATGTCCAAACTGCACAAGAAGCCACATAGCAATAAGAATAGTTCTGTGGGATAAACACTCACTATTATTTAAGATGTAATGCATAATAGCATGAAATATGAGTTCAACTCTTGGCGACTTTAATTTAGGGGTCTCATAACCATCAAAAGCACCTCTAATCTAACCAAGGGGCCTAGTCTCCACCTTCAACTATGACCAAAAGAATGCATCCCTATGTAAATTCTATTACTTGAAAATGAAATATTGATCTCATTTGTGCAAACATATGGGAGGGTAAAGGGTAAACAAAAGCTTTAATAAATAGCCCTATAGCAAGCCATTCATTCACAATCTTCACCCATGTACTAATCCAACCAACATCTATGCTCTACCTGAGAGCAGAACAACAGTAGTGATGAGATTATACAATATGCTAGTTGTTTTCTTGAGCACTTGCAAATATATAGGTGGAGGAAAAGAAGAAACAAACAACCAACATATATTATGATCATAATCCTATATTTTTGGAGAAGAAAAGATCTAACCGTTTCCAAATAAGCATGCAGTTAATGTGCAAACACTCACCTTTGCATCATTTGGTGCAAGTTCCAACCGATAAATAACATACCGAAGTACATGGCGCTGATAGAAAAAAAATGGAAAAATCCATAGCTATATGGAACATCATCCCCTTCCTCGACTTCCTCGACTTCATCTTGTTCAAATTCCAAACTATGTATAATTTTAGTATGAATGAAGAGAATTATTGTTGTTTTCCTACCCATCACATTATTGTAATGCTATGGAATAAAATATAAATTCATAAAGCATAAAGTTTAGTGCAAGATGCCAGAAAATATGGTATAGCTTACTTGGAAAGAATTTGAATCAATGGTTATAGAAAATGTTGCTATTACTATTGGCAGCATTACAATCATAACACTCTACATGCAAGTGAAATGTAAACATGAGGTTTCCAAACACAAGTCAAGTATTATCACAGATATTATCAACTAATTAGTTGATGACTGGACTGAAAACAAGTTCTAGATCAGGTAGGAATGTGCATCTACACCTACATAATGACCTAAATCACATAATCTTAGCTGTTAATTACTCTAGTTTTTCTTTTGCTAATAGAAATTGGCTGGAATATAATCAAAATAATAAATTGCCAGATTTCTTTGAGAAAATTGAAAAGGGCTACAAACTTTATCATCAATCAACCCTCCTTGTAGTTTAAATACAAATCTTAGGTTAATAAATTTTTTATAATAGACAACATATGCCAACATTCATAGTACATACAATCTAAACATAAAATTTGTGTTGACCAATCCAGAATAATATAATAAAACCTTATCTGTCAGTTGTGTATTTCTTTTCTATTTTCCATCCATGGATGTTGCCACAAAGAAGTAATAAGAATTCTATTCCTCTTTCATATAGGACAGCCTTTGCTATATTTGCAATAAATCAAAGATGAACAATCTCGAAATATGTGTTTTAGGATTGAAAGTTAAAGATAATTGTTCTAGAAAAGATATACTCCCATGTAACTAAAGAATAAGGTGCACTGAAATGTCAGATATGTAGAGAAACGAGAGGGTAGACAATGTTTCAACACAACAAAGTTGTGTTGAGTGATATCTTACATAAAAAAACATTACATATTTATAAATCAAGCTTTGTCTTAAGATAGACATACTTTTCTTATCACAATCATAAGTAGGTGACAAAATATCTCAGTCACACACCAATT
Source organism: Pinus taeda (assembly GCA_000404065.3). Lineage (NCBI taxonomy): Eukaryota > Viridiplantae > Streptophyta > Pinopsida > Pinales > Pinaceae > Pinus > Pinus taeda. Next base: position 68,536 of record APFE031034993.1, on the reverse strand, counting down.
TAACAACTAATCTGGCTTCATAGATGAAATTTCAAAAGGGGGCTAGTTATAATAATGTGATTAAAAATGGAAGGTTGAATTCTCAAAAACATATAAAATGGATTTAGTATGATTGTTTAGGGATACCTAACGATACTTAAGGGTGACTAGCAGTATGTGGTAGCACTTGCTTAGATGACGATGGGGGAGAATATAGTAGAACCATGATTATCATCTCTGTATCAGAAATAGTCTTTAAAAGTATAACAAAAAGGAAAACTTGCATCTATGATTACGCAATTTATGTGTGAGACGAGTGAGAACTAAGAAGGCCCTAAGTTGTGCCAATAATTCTTAGGTATCATGTAGATTTTGAACAATTCAAAATGGTGAGGACGCGAAGAAATCAAGGACCAGGAGAGTTGTCACAAGGACCTCCTACACATAACCCATTACCTTCACCAGAATTGACTCTCATCCTGCATTCCCTAGAAGAAATTAATGAGACCTTAAGAGGATGCCAAACAAATGAAGTGGAAGGGGAACAACCTCCATCAGGGTGAGTGAATCCCGAGGTATCTAGAGACTATGATAGAGGACCTCTAGTTTAGGACATTATTAGGGCGCTCCAAAAGATTAAGCTCTTAGACTTTGCAGGAGGTCGTGTGAGAGAGTGTGCAGAAGCCTAGTTAGAAGGAATGAGAAAGTGATTTGCAATAAGGGATTACAAATGAAATTCCAAAGCCAAAATATAAATACTCCAACTTATAGATAGTGCTCTGAATTGGTGGGATAACTTGGAGTATCAACTGCACCTCACTCCAAACATAGTTACTTGGGAATTATTTGAGGAGAGATTCAGGAAAAGGTACCTACTAGTGCATTATGAAGAACAACAGGTAGGTGCCTTCCATACCCTAATATGGGGGAGTCATATAGTAGAAGAATATGAAATTTGATTCATGTAATTTGTTAAGTATGTCTCCTACATGGATATTGACCGACGCTAAGCGGATTGTTTTATTTATGGATTGAACCCTAATATTAGGGCAATGGTGCAGATGTGGAAACCATCCTTAGTTGTAGAAGTTGTAGAACAGGCTTGTTATATCGAAGGACACATAGACTTAAAGAGTGGAGGCAAAGCCATCTTTCCATGCCAAATAAGGTTTATAGGGAAGGCCCCTCGTACCTTCCAAAGGGGAGGAAGTCTAAGACCACCACAATACAGAAAGAGGGTTATACCTAGAGCACTGATAATGGGGATTTCAAAGGTTTCTAGTGCAACCTGACCCACAGCTTCAAGGGCACGTACAAATCAAATTCATATGCAAGGTGAAACAAGTGGGGGCAGGGGTCCCAGGGGAAGGAGCTCTTTCTAAATCACTCCACCACATTCAGTTCAAGGTCCACTGTGCATCACTTGTTGGCAATGGAGAGGACCTAATTTTTAGTGGGACTACCCTAAGTTACAAATTGGTAACAACCAGAGAGAGGGAAAAGAAATAGTGGGGGAAGCATGTAGCCACCATCAAATCTATGCAACAGTTGACATTCAGCAAGTTGAACACCAATCTACTGTGGTAGAAACCTCAGGTATGATAAACAAAGTAAAAGTTAAAATTTCTTGACTCTCGTGCTACATATAGATTCATTTCACCAATTGCATTAGAAAAATGTGAGTTGGCAGCCTATGAGCACGATGACTTTAAACAAGTTGAGATGGATTCTAGGACAAAACAAGCAATAGGGCCTATTGTTGACCAATGTTAGGTAAACCTCGAGGTGTGTATGACTAAGTTGAAGGCATATGTCACATCATTGCGGACGTATGATGTAATTATTGGAATGGACTGGCTAGAAGCTCATCGAGCTTCGGTAGACTGTTTCAAGAAGAAAGTGATCTACTAACTGATCAAGGTAGGCCAATTGAGATTTTTGGAATCAAGAGGGGAGTGTCCATACTATTCATATCCATGATGGAGGTAAAATTTTGTCTCAGACAAGGTTGCAAACTATATTTGGTCGAGGCTATAAGTGACTAGAAAGGACCTTTCCTAGATCAACATTCAATTTTTCCAGAATTGAAGGATGTTTTTCCAAAGGAATTGCTTGGATTACATCCTGTAAGAGAGATTGATTCACAATCAACTTAAAAGTAGGTGTAGAACCAATATCTAAGACACCCTATAGGATGACAACTCCAGAAATTTGTGAATTACAGATGCAGTTAAAATAACTCTTAGACTTGGGATTTATCAGACCTAGTATTTCACTTTGGGGTGCACAATTGATTTTTGTCAAGAAGAAGGATGGTTCCTTGTGGATATGCACAGATTATAGAGACTTTAATAGAGCCATGATAGAGAATAGGTACTCGATACCACAAATAGATGACCTATTTGATCAAATGAATAGAGCAGTGGTCTCCTCAAAGATCGATCTACTATCTCGATACCACCAGTTAAGGATTAACAAGGACGACATCTCAAAAATTGCATTTCAAACTCAGTTTGGGCACTATGAGTTTGTAGTTGTTCCATTTGGTTTAACCAATGAACCAACAGTATTCATGAGCCTCATGAATAGTGTGTTCAGGAAGTATTTGGACCAATTTGTGGAAAATCTTCCTTAACAACATTCTCATGTATTCGAAGAATGAAAAGGAGCATGAAAATCAATTGTATGGGAAATGGTCAAAATGTTCCTTCTTTCAGAAGAAAGTTCACTACCTTGTGCACATCATTTTAGGAAAAGGGATTTATGTTGACTCGGAAAAGGTGAAGTCCATAATGGATTGGCTAGTAATAAAAAATGCTCATGAGGTATGTAGTTTTATGGGGCTAGTAGGGTATTATCACAAGTTTATGGAATGGATTTCAAGGATTGCAAAACCCATCACCACATTACAATGAAAGGGGGTCACGTATGACTGGACAAATGAATGTGACACTGCATTCACAAAATTGAAGAGGTTAGTAAGTAGTGCATCGATCCTTCAAGTACCAGACATGGGAAAATACTTCACTGTCTGCACTAATGCTTTGGTGTAAGGATTCAATGCATTATTGATGCCAGAATGTGGGGTAATAGCTTATGCATCTAGAAAATTGAAGAAACATGAAGAGTTATGTGCTACGCATGACTTAGAAATAATAGCATTGATGTTATCCTTGAAGTTGTGGAGACACTACCTCATTTGGAGAAGATTTGAGTTAAGAACATACCATCAAAGCTTGGAGCATCTCTTCACTCAAAGGGATTTGAACGCCAGAGAAAGGTGGTGGAGTGAATTAGTGAGTGAGTATTATTTTGAGATGTCATACATAAGGGGAATGGAGAACATGATGGAAAATTCACTAAGCAGGAGACCACGAACCTTGTCCCTAGTAGCCTTAAAGGTAAATTTAAGGGAACATGTATTGGAGAAACTCTTTGAAGATAGTTGGTATCTAAAATTCATCTCAGCCATAGAGAATGGGAAACAGATAGAAAAAAATTTTGAGGGATATGTCCTTGAACTAGATGGGCTATTGAGGTTTCAAGGGAGAATGTACATACCTAAAGAAGGGTGTATAATAAAAACCATCCTCGAACATTGACATGGTGCACTCTATTGTGCACATCCTGGAGTAAAGTATATGTACACAGACACGAAGAAGTTGTTCTTTTGGGTAGGCATGAAGCATGACATAGTCTAGTTTTTTGCCAAATGTATCGAATGTCAATGAATGAAGGCTAATCATTGTCATCCAGCAGGACTCGTACAAACACATGACATCCCTATATCTAAATGGGAGGTAATTTCCATGGATTTTGTGGTGGGTTTTCCACTCACTTCATAGAGGAACAATGCTATATTTGTTATGGTTGATAAATTTACCAAAAGTTCCCATTTCATCCTAGTAAGAGACACTTATGATTTTGTAGATGTGGCGCGAGTGTTTGTAAATGAAATTATTCGACCACATGGGTTGCCCATAAAGATCATTTCTCATAGAGACTCCCAATTTACATCTATGTTTTGGACAAGTTTGCATTCAAAACTAGGGACTCAATTGAACTTGAGCACTGCATATCATCTAGAAATAGATGGGAAGACTGAAAGAGAAAATTAGGTTTTGGAGGACATGCTTAGGATTTATGTCATGGATAATGAAAATTAGTTGTAAAGGTACTTACCATCGGTATATTTTTCCTATAATAATGGTTACCACAGTTCAATTGCGATGCCTCCTTATCAAGTTCTATATGGAAGACCATGTAGGACGCCATTGAGCTAGGAAAAGTTGGAGGACTGAGTAATAGTTGGCCTTGAATTAGTTCAAGAAATGTAGGAACAGGTAAAACATGTTAGAAAAAGGTTAAGGGAAGCACAGTATAGACAGAAGAGTTATGCTCATCCACATAGGATTGGTCGTAGTTATGAAGTAGGGTACCGAGTTTTTATTCGTATGTGGCCCAACAAAAGAACCATTCAGTTTGGAAAGGGAACGAAATTGTGACCTTGGTTTGTACGACCTTTTAGGATCAAGGAGAAGATTGGACCAGTTGCCTATCATCTTGTACTACCACCCAATTTGCATAAAACTCATGATGTTTTTCATGTATCTATTTTACAACATTATGTTTATGATGAATCTCACAAACTCGATTGGAAGGAATTGCAAGTTTCGAACATAGGAATCGTAGTCGTCGAACCATTACGCATATTGGAATGTAGGTTTCGACAACTCATAAGTTGCACAATTGACCAAGTTAAGGTCTAGTGGGACAAGTATAGTCCAAGATCTATTACCTAGGAGGATGCAAAGACTATGCGCCGTGACTACCCCTCACTTTTTGAGCATATGTGATGACCATTTTTTACTTAGACAACTACCTATGTTAAGGTTCTATTTTGTAGTTCCATGTTATCTATTTATGAATATTATGTAATATTGATGCATTTGGTTGGACACGTGAAACTACTTATATAAATCAATTCATAGATTTGATACTAATGATGGAAATGGTTGATGTATGGCCTAAAATGTATGACTCACTTAGTGATGAATTATCTAGTGCGTGACTTATCAAAATTTTTTTTTTCTTCATATATGGCTCAAGTGGATATGTTTTCTTTAAATGAAGGACTCAGTGAATTTATGATTTATTTCTAGTAGGAACTGTAAGCTCGACACATGGATACTAGACTTAATAATATGATGATTATATGTCTTGTTGTTATATAAATGTGTGAATGGGAGCTAATCCGTAGGGGGGAAAGAACTATATGATAGCTGAGATCTACTCTTCCATTGAGGGAAGGTTGAGACATCTCATGGGGAACGTATAATCCATATTATTCTATTACATTTGGTATTTTCTTGATATGAATTATCATGATGTGAGTAAAATGCAAATGACAGGTGGCAAGACTACCTGATTGGATTATTCGATGACAAGTCCAACCAACACTACAGTGTGGTCCGTATAGGGCATTGACATTAGTTGTGAGGATGGGTGGAGGCATTTCCCACTGTGTAACCTCCAAAACCTGGAATCATGGGAGGGGAGTGGTGGACATGCTCCCCTAGATGTGTGATGATGATTGCCAGTTGCTTGCAAGGGAAGTTAAGTCGATATAGTCGACGCTTCTCCCATGTTGGTTTTATCAGTGCTTAAATTGGTATAGCTAATGACACCATATATAGCAGCAGAGGATGGATTGGGTGGGAACAAAGGTAGGGCAGGAGGGATAAGAGGATACAGATGAGTTGGAGACTCTTGATGAGAAGTAATGTCATTGTCTAACTTGTCAAATTTTACTACTATAACTATTTCTATTTTGTTATGCCTTCGAACTCCTTGTATCTTTTCACTCTAACTTCAGGATGAAGTTTTCTGAAGGAGGAGTGTATGTAATGCCCCACTAAATAATACCATGAAAATTTCATTAATGTTTACATTACCTGAAAATATTGATAAATATTGGTGAATACCTTCATTTGGGAAACTATAGATTTTATTTATTGATATAAAATTCATTATTGCTATTATTCAAATTCCCAACTTGTCTTCTCAAATTGAATCTTGGATATGATATGGTCTCTTTCCATTATTCCAAACTATATATATATTGATCTCACATTCCAAAATGTACTCAAGCATTTACTTGGGAGAAGACATAATCCTCTCCAACTAATTATCAATTTATAGATTCATCTCTCATCCCCAAAATGTACTTTCACATTAACTTAGGAGAAGACATGGTCCTCTCCAAGTAATTATGAATTTATATATTCATCTCTCATTGCCAAAATTCACTTTCACATTCACTTGGGAGAAGACATTGTCCTCTCCAACTAATTATCAATTTATGTATTCATCTCTCATCCCAAAATGTACTCTCACATTTACTTGCATGAAGATATGGTCCTCTCCAACTAATTATAAATTTATATATTCATCTCGCATCCCCAATATGTACTTTCACATTTAATTGCGAGAAGACATTGTCCTCTCCAACTTATTATCAATCTATAGATATTCATCTCTCATCCCCAAAATTTACTATCACATTTACTTGGGAGAATACATGGTCCTCTCCCATTCATTACCCAATTTTATATTCACATCACATTCCCAAATGTACTCTCAGATTTACTTGGGAGAAGAGAATTCAACTGTAAGGATGAGGGATAAGTTATGACATTAATGAGAGGTGTTTGAGGTGGAGAAGTGAGGAGGGGCATAAGAGGGGAAGGAGGAAGGGAGAAATGGGGATGTTGGGTCTTGCTTTTGATTTTGTGTTGGTTGTGATTTTCAGAATTTGCTAGAGAGAGAGAAAGGGAGTATTGTTTATCTTGGTCTTGGACACACGCACTACATCTAGTTGGAGTTGGGCTCAGAGGGCTAGGGAACCTGTGGAGGTTTGTTGAGCTAGGAATTATTTCCTAGTTGATTGGGAGGTAAATCCAGTTGGTAGTAAAGATGAGTGGTTCAGTAGGAGTAGCAACTCAAGAGCATCTCCACCGGGCCATTAATTCAGGTATTCATCTATGTATAGATTACTCATGTAAGTTACTGAAATGAAATGTTCACTGTTAAAGTTATAGGGACTAGACTGTAAATGGAAAATTATCATTGTTCTTGTAAGAAATGGTAAATTTTCATTGTTTAAATGTCTTATAACAAAAAAAGCAAATAAATTATTTCCTCATATTGCATTAATTCCTAAAGAATATTGATCTATTAGAAGACCTTAGGATGGGACCTTACATTTTTCTTAGGGATATATTTTTCTTTTATTTGATAATTGCATTTATTAATAAACACATTAAGTTCACCCCATAACATCATAACCTTATTAAGATTTACATCATGATTCAACAACATATGTAACTATGTGGAAATATTCACAATATCATCATCACGAATGTAGTGGAACATAAAGGAAAAATAGAAAAAAACATCCACAAATAGAGACACTGGGATTGGTCGAAGACGAGGAAAAAACCCACTACGGGGAAAACCCTTTCAAATTGTTCTTGTTATTAGATTGTCATCAAATGGTTTAGAAAAAAAGAGTACAATGATTAATATATTCATCTATAAAACTATTCAACAAAACAACTAGAACATCCATGGAACGAACACAACAATTCTTATACTCGAAACCCTGATTTAGAAAATTGTAATGAACTATCATTCTCTACGTTCAACTGAAGAACACTGCAGTCATAGAGCATAATATTTGGAAGAATGATACTCCAACTTTTGGGTCCCAGTCATAAGATAGAGGTATCATGCAAGTGACTATAGCGTTTGATTCAGTCCCTTAAGCTTGACATGCGAGTGATTGGAGTGAAATATGAACTATGAAAACCCTAGCTCCTAGTCACTTGTTTGGAGAGTTTTTTATCCAACTAGAAGGATCTAGTCGCAAGGATGGGATCCTGTGTGATCAACTTTAGTCAAATCATTCCTATGATATTCCTATAATTGAGACCTAACACCCTAAATAACCGATGTGAGCTTCAGACCCTGTAATTTCACGTCACAGCGAGCCAGATCTTCAATGGACAAGCCTCAAACTTGTCCAAGCCAAATGAGGTAGAGGTCACTTGTTTTTATAGCCTTACAAGGGCATAAAAGTTTACTTACATCGGACCTTGACAAATTTTAACATGTGGGATTGTACTTCATAAGTGCATTTTCTATTTTCTGATTTGAGTGATATTTGGGTTGATTTTTGTCCTCTAAAAATATTAATTCAATGCAATCATTATCTTCACCAACTGAGTTGTCAAAGGTGTAACTTGACTACAGTTACATATTTTTAGCACATCCAATAAGAGTTGGATTGTACATTTGTAGTTGGGTGAGGATTGTTGGTCATGGGAGCTTCTAGTGGATAGATTTCATAGATCTGTGAGAACAACATAATTATAAATGAATAGATTCCAACATACTATAGAGGAATCCAATTATTTTAGCTTATGGGTGTAAGATAATCTATGTACAATTTTTTCAACATATTAATATAATAATTGAGTAGCGTAGTAGCATCAAAGTGGTTTTCTCTCGAAGGGGTTTCCACTAGAAATACTTGTGTTCTTATTTGTTCATGGTTGTGTTCATATTTCTCATGGTTACTTCTCATAGTTATTTTGTTCTTATTTTATTTTTGTTACATGCTTTGATGATCCAATATTATGGACATTCATGGATATTAAAGGTTATGAAAAATATTTAAATTAGTATAAATATCATCATTAATGATTCACTCTCCCCCCTTTCAGTAGTGATCTAGTTTCCAACAAACATCAGACTAGTTGAAGAGTATATGAGCATATGTTTCGATATTTGTACTCTTTTGTAAATATTGATTTAATCAGTTTGAAAAATTATTTATATGAGGAAATGATTTATAGGATAATTAGTTTGGATGTATTGTGATGTTGAGGAAGTGTCTTAGAATAGAAGAGTGTGCAAGTTGTGAGGAACATTCTCTAGAAAATGTGAAGCGATTTATAGAAGTTATAGAAGATAGGAGAAGTTTCTTTCAGCCAACATCTCATGCAGAAAGTAAGGTGATGGATTAAGGAATGATTGAATATCATTTAGTGTACTGTTCCTACAAGTGTATTCATCAAAATAATATTTAGTATGTAGAGTTTGTTCTGAAACAAATTTATTCACTCTCCCCCCTTTCAGATGTGTGGCTACTTGCCTCTGAACTGTACATTGTGGTGGAAAATCTGCGCATTTACAAAATGTGACTTGTTACTTATATTATTTTTCAGTTACAATACCACGGGTCAATTCCATGGGTGAATGAATACCATGGGAGGATTTTACAATACCATGGGTAGTGTTGGATACCTATACCAATAGGTTTCATATTTCATGATTGGCAAATTCAAATGCCAAATATGCTCTGCTTTGTGATCAAAGATTCCATATTCAAGGAAAGGCAAGTGTTACATGCCTTATATCTGTCAAATTTTGATGGATGGTCCCATAAGTCTAATAGGATCATGCCATGTTTTCAATTTTCTGTGTAGAATAGAGAAAGAATTTGTCCAAACTGTTTTAATCTTGGCAATCCTAGTGTTGGCCAGAGAAACTAAGGTTCCCAACTGCTTAATTGGGCCTTGGAAGAAATAAGGGTAGTACTAGATAGGAAATCAAAGGAAAAAGCCAATGGAAAAGAAAATGCACATAAAGGGTCTGCAAGTCCAAGTGCACCCTCCAAGAAGAAACAAAAAAAAAATGCTAGGCTAAATAGTTGGGTAGGTAGATGGGGTTGCAAAAGTGGTGTTCCTTCCAAGCTGCATTTTTCTAATCAAATACAAGGAAAAGTACAAAAGGGAGCATGTCTAACTTCCCTTTTCCCTTTATTTATCACTCATTACTAACATCCCTTCACCAGTTGTGATTATGAAAGAATTCAAGCTTTTATGTTGGTCCTTATTGCCTTTAGAAGCCACATTTCTTGTGTAAAGTTCTTTTCATTTTGATCTACTCTTTAAACTGAGTTATTTTCAAGAAAACTTAGTAATATCACTCCTCATTCCCTTTCTCCCTCCATATTGACCTCTAACTTTTATTATCTAGCTCCCTACGTTTCCCTTTCCCTACTATTATAACACCATGGTGTATAAATCCTAAGCATTGTATAAATACCCCCTCCTTAGCATTATAGCCATATGATTCACTACTAGGGAATTTAATTAACACTTGGTTAAGCTCAAGAACCCAAGCCCTACCTCTTTGTCTCCATCAGAACTCATTCTACCTAGCCAACCCTTCATTTTTCCCTAAAAACCTTGGAAAAACCCCTTTTGCACCCTTATACCGGCTCAAAGGCAAAAAATGCATGAAAAACCCACTTTCTCCGCCTTATCCTAAGGTCGGGACCCATTTGCGCCTTCATATGAAATTTCATAAAAAAGCCCATTTTATCCTAAGTTTTTATGGTATGTGCACCATTATGAAAATACATTAGAAAATCTTGCAAAAACGCGAATATTTCCAAAGTCCCACCCGGGCACAGATCCCATCAAAAATCATTTTTGAATCCCCACCCGACGTCGTATCACCCGTGCATATCATCGGCCCGATGTCCGTCCGATCGACCCCTTTTTATCCGACGGCTGACGCTGATATCAGACCATCCCCAACGTCGGGACGATATCGTCCGATATCTGTCAGTCACTGACGTCAGGCCGGGTCCACGCGTCGCCTCCAAGTTCTATCGGAGCCCCCTCTGACCGATTCCTTTCCGTAGCAGAGGCTGCCCGATATTGCACCACCTGTGTGCAGACGTCAGCGCCCCCTCACTGCCCGCGTTAGTGCCACGATCGCACGCCCCATCCACCATTGCTCCACCTATCTACCACCACACTACCCCCATGGACCAGTCATAGGTCGCCACGTCACCTGATGACATCATGCTGATGTCATCCAACCCAGACCCACCGAGTGACGTCATGCTGACATCAGCCAAAAAAGGCGCGAATGACCCAAAAAAGCCATATTTTGCCAAAATTCGCGTTCTTTTCGCACTTTTGGAAAAAACTATTGTTTCGCTCTCTGCATGCGTTTTACGACCATTTTTCACCAACTTGCTCAGAATCAACCAGGAGACCTCCGCGCGCCTACCCACTTGCATTGGTGACCCGGCCCATCGATTTACCAGGTATTTCTCCATTCGAGTCTTCTCCAAACCTGGTTTTTCTCTGTAATAACAAAAACTCACTTAGAGCACAGAAAACGCATAAATCACCAGAAAATTACATGAACCCAACTCCCACTTGAAAAGTTAACGGTCAAAATTCATCAGCCGAGCCATTTGGACTGAACTTTCACTGAAAACCCGCATTTTTCGTTCGCGCAGTTGTGAACTAAAACCCGGAACCTGCTCTCAATTGTTGAGAAAGGTTTGTTAAAGACTAATATTTGCCTTCTCAAGGGACTAAAACAGTATTTCAAGTGCTGCATACTTGCCCTGTTACCCTGCATTTTTCAATTTCACCTCTTTACTCAGGCAGTTCTCTTTACTATTGCCCAGTCTAAGAAACAACAGTTTATTTACAAAACAGAATCCAAGTGACCATGGAGACTTCAGTTGCACCAGTTGCCCTCAATGTTGCCCCTTTGAATGCCCCTCAAAGAGAGCTGGAGTGGCAGGATTTGGCAGACCTGGACTACCAAATCTCAGAGGACTCCTCATCAAAAGGCAAGTTCCACCTCCACCTACTGAATGAGCTTAAGGCCAAACACAAGGATGGGACATACATACTAGGCATTTGGGATTCCTTCCTCCCAATTTTCAGGCTCCCTCAGGTCAACCAATTCCCTAACCTGATTCATCTGTGTGCTGTCTGCTATGACCCCATGGAAAGAGCTGTGCTTGACCCTTCAGGCTCAGTGGTATTCTACATGACCCCTGAGGCCATTAGAGAGATGCTATAGTTGAAGACTCAGAAGAAATTGGTCCCCTTGTCTCTATTGGATTTGATCAACCAAGGAGCTAAGATGCTAACATATGCACAAATCATAAAGCTAAACCAATTGTTCATTAAAGACTCTGACACTGTGCTGTACCCTCCTATTTTTTATGGTTACCTAAATCAACTGGGTGTAGATCTTGCAGACATTATCAGTTCCATGTTGGGGTACAAATCAGTTGAGTTTGTTGATGAAACTGTACTAGTGATGATGACTATGTTTTCCCCTGGCAAGAGTCCAATCTATTATGATTATGCCACATACATTTCAGATAAGATGCATGAGCAGTTTTTGAACCTGTCAAGAGAGAAGGTGTTCAGATACACCTCCTACATCTACCACCTCATTCTATATCATCAGCATGAGAAGTTCTCCTTCATTGTTAAGAGAACATATGCACAAGGCAATCCAAGGTCAGTAGTGTACTGGACCTCAGTGTTTCATAGCAGAACCTACTCTCCATATACCTACTATGAATTCATAGACCTTTTCATCCACCCAGCCATGTCTTTATTCCCAAGCTCACCTCCTCCAAGACTGACTGATGAGATGCAAAGGATCCTGCAGTTATCCAAGGTGTACAGCATAGGGGATTGGTACTTTTACCAAAACTACACCGTAATCAGAATATATGGGTGTGATTTACCCCCATACAGATTGCCCAAGTATGTGCCCATGAGACTATTTGCCCTTGAATATTTCAAGCAATTTGGGAATGCTGATATGGTACACTTTGCAGGCAAGGGCAAGGAGGCACAGCTAAAGGTGAAAAATCAATTGGGCCACCTTGTCTTGAACAAAAGGGAAGGCTGGAAAGAAGCTGATAGAAAGCTAGAATGCCTTGGCCTGAAAACCAGCTTCCTTTGGAAACCCTATGACCCTAATCATTCCATATCATTCAGAAGGCTAAAATATAAGCTCTCTAGCTATGACCATGTGAGTTTGCCCCACATTGAAAATTTTGCCAACCAACCAAAATGGAAAAGGGGCACACTGGAGGAACCAGTCACACAAGAAGAACTGAATGAAAGAGTTAGAAGGCATCTTCTGAAATTGGCTGACTTGGAATCTCCTCCACAGGTATTCGCTCTGCCAAAGCCTCAAGCAGGAGCAGCTGCCTCATCATCTACAGCACATCAAGAGGCAGTCCAAATCACAAGCCAAGCTCAAAGCAAAGGCACGGAGAAGGACATGGAAGAGCAACAAGTACAACAGCAATAGGTTCAGCCACCCCAACAGGTACAGTAGCAAAAAGAGAAACAGGTACATGGGGAACAGACAACAGAGGCCCCAATGGCCACACAGCAGCAGCCAGCAGAAATGGCACTTCCCAGGCAAGATTCAAGGATTGACTCCTCCATCCTCCAAACCCCTCAAACGGAGGACGTGAACAGGAAAAGAGACAGAGAGACTCCCCTTACTACATCACCAACCCAAGGGGAGAAGAGGCAAAGGCTAAATTCTTTCTCTGAAGAGGAAATGCCAATGGGGTAGACTTTAGGTACAGGCCTGCCCAGCATGGAAGCCTCAGCCAGCTCCTTCCAACAAGAGCAAGACAGGGCAGCAGTAGGAGAAGCTAGCTCCTCAGGTCAAAGGAGGGAAGGTGAGAAAAGCATTAAGCAGCAGTTTAAGGATATCAAAAGCAGAAATGAACCTTTAAAACTACAACTATATAATCACCTATGGAAAATGGCCCCTACGAACCAGCAAAGGCTCATGTCTGCATATGATGCACATGAAGGAAAAATGATCATGAGCCATTTTACACCAACAGTGTAGCAACCACAGTCAACTGCAGATTATATCAGGACCAAGTTGGAGGTCCTGTCCAAAGACATCCACCCAATGGATCAAATAGAGTTGCACAAACAAACGGGTGAGATGGTCTATGCCACATTGGCAGATAAAACCCTGGTGAGCTATAGGCTGCAAAATAGCCTAAATAACACCGCTGCACAGCTTGATCTGGAAAGGGCTTCCTCTCAAGCTAAAGACAATAGGATCAAAGCTCTGGAGGAAATCATAATAGAGCTTGGGCATGATCCTAAAGACGTTAAGGCAGTGCAAGAAATTTTGAAGCTGAGGGATGCTGATATGGCAGCATTGAGAAAGATGTTAAAAATCCCAGCAACTCTTCATCCTCAAACAGAAGAGGTTGCCCAACTCAGGCAAGAGAAGGATGCAGTTGCTATGCTCATGACATTATACAAAGAGCTCATCCATACTCAACAAAAGTTGTAGGAATCAGAGGCTACCTTGCAGGAAGCATTACAGCAAAAGGAGGTAGGGAAAACCTCACAACCTCCTCCAGAAACAAAAAATCTTGAGGAAATCCCTCAAACCACTGCCCCTCCCAGCCAGCAGGTACAACAGGCAGCACCATCCACCCCAGCACCAACAACAGAGCAGGCTGAAAGCCTAGACATGAAAAAGCTGAGGAATGAAATTCAAGTCTTGGAGTCTCAGATGTCAGAGCTAAATCGAGCCAAGGACAGTCTAGCAAAAATAAACGAGAAATATGACAAGTCCAAGCAGAATGTGGCTGAAAGAGAGAGGGAGGTAAAGGCCCTCAAGAAAAGGATAATTGAGCTAGAAAAAGAGCTCACACTAGACAAGGTCACATCTGATCTCAAAAGGGTTGTGTGGGGAAATATTGGCCATTCTATCACAGACCAGTGGGAGTATATTGAGGCCATCCATGAGCAAATAATGCTCACTGGAAAAGCACACAGAGAGATACAACGGGCAAGGGCATCTCTAGGCAGTATGCCTGAGATTGCCACTAGAATGATAAATGTGCTAAACTATAGAACAAGTTCCCAGCTCATCAAAATGGGAATTGGAAACAGAACAGAGACCATCTCACTGATAAAAAGGGTCCTGACATTGAGAAACCTGATTCAAACCCTGGAACGAAGAACCCAGGATATGCAAGCAGACATCAACAAATTCCAGAACAGGTTTATGGCATTGCAAAACAGGGGTCTGCCTAGCCTGCTGGAGCCATCAGGAAAGTTGCTCTCACATGAGAAATATGCTAAGAGAGTGAACACTTTTGCAGGAAATCAAATCTCAGAGGCAGCTAGTACATCAGCAGAAGCAGGACCAGTTACAGGACAAATCCTCTTCAATAGGGTAGAAAGTTTATTTTTTATTATGAATGAAATCACACATTTGTTTGATGAGCCTCCCCATTTTTACAAGTACATAGAGGCAGATGAGACCATGGGGTCAATTTTGAGGCATCAATTGCCTACACTGGATGTATGGGAAAATTTGATACAATTACTGTTAAATCAAAGTCAGTAGTTATGTTATTATTTTTGAAAATATTCCAAGTTTTCATAGACAGGAAGATAAAGACACATCAGCAGCTATGCAGAAAAGGGCTGAGCCAACTCAGCACAAGTATTCGGCCACCACAGTAGCACTAGCAGTCATAGGTGACAGGGCCGAGAAGCTACAGGAGGACAGAGCTGCACAGACACGTCATTCAGCAGTTATAACAAACCGCTCAACCGACTCCATGAGCTCCAAAGGTCAAAACTGTTCTGACAGGAGTTAAGAGCCTTTAAAGTTCATTAAATATTGTAATAACTTTTCATCTGCAATCTTTGTACGAGTTAAAGAAGATATTTTCCCTCTCAGATGACTCAATGCCTGAGATATTTTGTATGAGACTGCTATATATTCCCCCTCGCATTTGCTAGCAGGGTTTGGACATTGGATGTAAAAGATTGCTCATATCTATTCTGCTCTTCTTTTGTTGTAATCCTCAGAGAAGTAATACAAAGGATGATGGAATTTCCAAAGCTCTGTGTCTCTTGATGTTTTGCTGGTGTTTAGCTGAATGTTGCAGGATTCCTACGTATCTCATGACTCAATAAGTTTCTCTTGTAACTCTTTGTTATGTGCTTCTTATCTTTCATATATCATTCATGTTTCCCATGTTTAAATAGTTAATAGCTAGGAAAAAGAATAGTTCCAGGACTTAATCACAGATTACCCTGAACTCAATCCAAGCTATTTTAAATGTCTTTTCTTCAGTTATGGTAATGAAAGTGTAATTCTTAATTGCTACCTTTCACACTATATCATCACAATGATCTATTGTTTCAGGAATTCAAGTTTGCTCCTGAGGGATACATCCCTTTCTCACATCCCAGCTTAGTGAAAAATTCTTAACTGCTTTTCACTGGTTACTTACACTCCATTCTCACAATTTAAAGTTTGTTTCATGAAATATCTAAATGGCCTTGTAACTCTAGCTGCATCAAACTCAGGATTTCAAGAAACCAACAGCCACAGACTCCATTTCCCAATGGACTAATTGTACCTGCAGAAACTACACTTCAAAGTTCCAGAAGACATCCTTCCAACCAAACATAAATAAACCTTCACTTCATAACTAGCCTAAAATCTCCACAGAACAGAGACAAACCTAACAGAGATAGCCCTCTCTGATTACAGCTGGGCTAGAAGTTGTAATCCAAAGATTGGTTAGTGGTTACCCCGACCGTATCCCTTAAGGAGCCAAGGGAAAACCTGAGTGTTAACGTAATGGAGACTCCACTGGGGAACTCTTCAGGATTTAGATCATACTGTATGTCTGCTAAAACTACACTTAAAATCTGAATATCAGTCAAGAAGCCTTTAAAGTTGTTTCTGTACCAACACTTACAGCATCAAGGAAGAGTTGATTCAGGTATCCTTTATACTCATTTGGAGTCTCATAGAGCCTTTCAAAATCCTGTCCAGTCCTTGCTATACAAAATTTTCCTAAAAACTCAAAAATACTAGTTCAGAAGCTGGCTCCCAAAAAGAATCTTCGGTACACTAGGGCAAATCCTGAACCAAACCCTCCTACTGTCTTTGAAAATCCTAATACAATCTCTAAAATCATCAAGAAGCAGCAAGGGCCAGATAATCTTGCTAACCTTAGTCCAGAGGAAATTCACCCCAACCCCATCTCCACTCCAATAAAGGTCCTTTTTCGCTCCACCCCCAATTCCCCTAGTTCTCCATCCACATTTCAAAGCCCTCCTCCCACATCCTCATCCCCCACACATACTCCCTTGACCAATACTCTAATTTCTGCCATATCTATTACCCCTGTGGTACCCATTGCTCCTTTTATCCCAGTTGTCCCTGTGAATCCCCCAAACCTTGTGAATATGGCTATGAGATATGCACCTCTGCAATTACCTGCCAATCCTGTGGCTTTACCTCAGGATTACCAAGCCAAAATCTCATATTTTGACTCCACGGGCCCTTACTCTGCTATTCAACATTGCAAGAGAATGCAAGATCATTTTGAGAACTATGAGATAGATGATGAGAGTGTAAGGATGAGAATTTTTGTCCAAAGCTCAACAGGTGATGTCCGAACTTGGTTCAGGTCACTTCCTGCAAATACCATCACAACCCCTGATGAGCTTTACCAAGCCTTCACCAACAGATGGGAGAAAAAGAAGGATCCATTACATATACTTGGTGAATATGACATGATTAAGAGAGGTCCTCAAGAGACAGTTTTGGATTACTGTGCCAGGTTCAATAATGTGTACAATGAAATACCCCAAAACTTAAGACCTCCTCCTGATTTGGCCTTGTACAAATTCCCTGATGGATTTGACCCTGACATGGCTTACTAATTGAAAGAAAGAGCCCCTCAAACCCTTGAAGAAGCACAAAAGGTTGCTGTCACAGTTGAGGCTAACCTAATTGCTAAGAGGAACAAGGCTAGATTGGAAAAAAGAGTTGCCTTTAAAGAGGAACCCTCAGCCTTTGACCAGAAATTGGATGCAATAATCTCTGGTATGAAGAGGTTGGGTGACAGAGTGGAATCTGTGGAAAGAAAGTCATCATGGGAAGCACCACCGAACAACTCTAACAGGAATCCAAACTTTAGGAGAAATCAAAACCCAAATGTGGGCAAGACTGATCTAGAAATAAGACCTCCATTTCAGGAAAACTATGCTGAAACATCCACTTCATATGAACAAGTGGATGATACCCATATCCACCTAATGGGCCTTGATGATGAGCACCAAGTCTTCCTAAGTCAAGAAGATCATGAGGATGAAGACAGTAAGCAATTCCAAACCAAGTCAGGTGAGTCATGTGACTTCAAACAAGGCTATGACACAGCTGTTTATGAAGTTCATAAACAGTACAAACTAAGAAGTAGGACTGTAAACATAACACAGCCTGGAACAAAAAAGGATAGACTGCAGCCCAAAAGTGCCATAGTAACAGAACCAATGAATACAACTGATTCACTCACAAAGCAAGTAACTATTGAAGAAGTTATTGAACAAACACAGAAGCCACTAGCTGCATCATCTGTAGAGCCTACTCCAACTAAAAAGCCTCAAGAGGTGAATGAAAAACACAAGCCCCACGATCAAGAAGAAGCCTTACTAAACAAAGAAAAGGTGGTCACCCATAACACTAAGGTTCAATCAGAAAAACCCTTTGACCTAGAAGCAGAAATTGGCAAACTGAAAATAGCCATACCTCTTGCAGAGCTAGCCAAACATGACATTTACAAACAACAGATTGAGAAGTCCCTCCAACTCACTCAAAGCAAAGACAATGTCAATGTGTTGGATGACACCCCTGAATTACTGTTTGGTCCAGAGGTTGATGGGAAAATAGCAGGCACAGGGATATTACCATTTTATGTTAGCTTGCATATCCATGACAAGATATTACACAATGCAATGTTTGACTCAGGTGCCTCTCATAACCTGATGCCAACATCTGTCATGGAAAGGCTGAATTTAGATATTACTAGGCCATATAAGGATCTATTCTCATTTGATTCCAGCCAAGTGAAGTGTCTAGGCTTGATAAAAGGCTTATGTGTATCCCTGGTCCAATACCCAAATAAAACAATCTTAATGGATGTTGTTGTTGCTGATATCCCACCCAAGTATGGGATGTTATTATCAAGATCATGGGGGGCTAAACTTCAAGGGTCCCTTCAATTGGACATGTCATATGCTACAATCACAGTCTTTGGCAACCCAAGAGATTAATATAGAGAGTCACTCATGAAATACATGGTCAGCACTGCAGAGAAGCCTCAAGACTTCCCCATATATGCTGTCCATTCTGACATAGACTCATATATTTTGTTCAATGATAATACAGGTCACACAAACAATGAAGAAACCCAGATAATCAAAATAGATCAGCATATCAATGAAGGAAATCCTAACATAGAAACATTGGTTGGGTCAAAAGATGGAAGTGTTCAAGAGGACAAGTCAAATGATGATGAAACCAAGACACCTAAACAAGATCAGGAGTCTAATAAACAAACTGCTCCTCTAGAAACAAAGCTGATCCCACCAAATGAGAAGACTGTCCTAGAAGTCAAACTAAATAAACAACCTAAACTTCAACTCACAGGTCTAGACCACAGAGATATTATTCAACCCCCCTAGAACAGGAGATCCTATGGTTCCTAGAATTTGATGGATCAGTTAACAAATTAGGGGCAGGCGCTGGAGTGTGGGTGCATAATAAACCAAATAGCCATGCAAAGGGCCGAGCCTATAGACTAAACTTCAGGTGCACTAACAACATGGATGAGTATGAAGCCCTCCTACTAGGCCTCAAGTTAGTACAATCCCTACAAGCCATGAAAGTGTCAATCCTAGGAGACTCAGACCTAGTTATCCAACAAGTGAAAGGCAATTTTTTCACAAATGACAAAAGACTGAGATCCTATAGGTCTGCTGCTACTGAGCTATTAGAGTCCTTCACTGAATTCCAGATTGCCAAAATTCCTAGGGCTTAGAATCTTCATGCTCATAGTCTCGCCACATTTGCAAGTACCTGTAAGCTGCCTTTTGAGCCCCATCACCGTTTCAAAGCCGAAGTAAAACACAAACTATGTGTCCCAAACAATGTCAAGGACTGCCAGGTGTTTGATGATGACAAAAAAATCAACAATTTCTTGACTTTGCAGGAAGAGTTCTCAGGTCTTAACATTGACACTGAGATAGCAAGTCAATCACAAATGCTTGAGACAAAAAATCAATTACAAATACATGGTAAACACAACAACCAAGCAATATCACCCAAAACAGCTAATCAAATGCTACATCCTACGATCTTCAACATACACAACATACAAGAAATCCAACAAGTTAAATGTGAGGAGATAGCTGATTATGAAACTGAGGTGATACAATTAAAGGACAATTTTCTTCCAATAGGCTTAGCTCCTTTGGAAGACATTTTTGACTCCAATGATGTTTCCAATAAACCAAAATTGCAGCCCCTTAACACTACCATAGAAGAGCATAACATTGGGACGGTTGAACAACCCAAAATCATAAAACTATCTGCTGCATTACCTCCTTACCAAAAGCCTAAATACATTGACCTTTTTAAAGAGTTTCAAGATGTGTTTGCATGGAGTTATGAGGATCTAAAATCCTATGACACCTTTGTAATACAACACACTATCCCACTCAAGCCAAATCAGAAGCCCTTTAGACAAAAACTGAGGAGAATCAATCCTATGCTCCTCCCAGCAATGGAACAAGAGGTACAAAAAATGTTTAAAGCAGGCATTATAGCACCAATCAGATTCTCTGATTGGATTTCAAATTTAGTCCCTACAAGGAAGAAAAATGGTGAAATAAGGCTCTGCGTTGATTTAAGAAACCTCAACCAAGTATCATTGAAAGACAATTACCCCTTACCCAAGATGGATCACATCTTGCAGAGAGTAGTGGGGGCCTCAAGAATTTCCTTACTTGATGGCTTCTCAGGCTTTAACCAGATCCTAGTCCATCCTGATGATTAGGACAAAACTGCATTTACAACCCCATGGGGAACCTTTAAATATGTTAAAATGCCGTTTGGTTTAAAAAATGTAGGGGCCACATTCCAAAGAGCAATGGACATTGCTTTTGCTAAAGAGATTCATGACTTCCTTGTCATTTATTTAGATGATCTCACACCTTTTTCCAAATCTGAGCAGGAGCACCTGAAACATCTAAGACAGATATTCACAACTTGTAGGAAATATGGAATCTCCTTAAATCCTAAGAAATCGTTGTTTGGTTTGGAAGAAGGTAAACTGCTGGGTCACATTATTTCCAAAGATGGCATCAAAATTGACCCAGACAGAATCTAGGCCATCTTACAAATGCCTCATCCAAGGAATATAAAGGAATTACAAGCCTTTTTGGGCAAAATCAACTTTCTAAGGAGATTTATCCCAAACCTGGTTGAGCCGAGCAGATTGCTTAATAACATGCTTAAAAAGGATTCAAAAGTAAAATGGACAGTAGAGGCAAATCAAGCTTTTGAAGGCATCAAGTTTGCCCTCACCCAAACCCCTGTCTTAACCAATCCTCAGTTTGATAGAGAGTTCATCATATTTTCCTTTGCTTCCCAACACACAATTGCTGGAGTTTTACTACAAAAAGATGACCAAGGGAATGAGAAACCCATTGCTTTATTTAGTAAAGCTCTTAGAGATGCGCCCCTCAAGTACCAGATCATGGAAAAACAAGCATATGCTTTGGTTAAAGCTATTAGGACTTTAGGATCTACATCCTATATTCCCATGTTATAGCCTATGTACCAAGCCCATTGTTAAAGACATACTTACTCAAGAGAACTTAGAGGGTAGAAGAGGAAAATGGATTGCAAAAATTCTGGAGTTTGATATTGAAATAAAAACCTACAAACTTATTAAAAAGGGCAGGGTTGGCCAAACTAATGTCTGAAACAAATTTCGAAAGCCCTGGATATTAACCAACTGGACAGTGAAGCAGAGCTGGCGACTCCAAAGATCAATGTAGCCTTTGAACAATCCCCTGGTTTCTGATATTTGTTATGTGTTACAAAACCTGTGTGCTCCCCCAGGGCTGTCCAGAACTAAATGTAGGTTCTTAAAAACGAAAGCTTCAAAATTTTGTGTTATGGATGGAAATCTGCTCTGGAAAAACTATGAGGGTATCCTATTAAATTGTTTAATTGAAAATGAAGCTAATAAGATCATGGAAGAATTTCATGCAGGTGATTGTGGTGGACATTTGTATTGGAAGTCCACTGTGGATAAGATACTGAGAGCTAGATACTATTGGCCTATTGTTTTCTCTGATGTCAAGAAATTTACCACTTCGTGTCATAAATGTCAAGTGTTTGAAGGAAAGAGATAGTTACTGCCACTACCTTTAAATCCTATTGCAACAGAGAGACCATTTCAGCAATGGGGCTTGGATTTCATTGGAGAAATTAATCCCTCATCTTCAGGCCAACATAGATGGATTCTAACAGCTACAGACTACTCACAAAAGGATTGAGGCAATCCCATGCAGACAAGCAAATGACTCCACTATCATTCAGTTTCTTGAGACCAATATCCTTGCTAGATTTGGATGCCTTGATAAGATAATAACAGAAAATGCTGCTTCTTTCAGATCTAAGAAGATGGTCAGCTTCTGCAACAAATTCCACATTACTTTGGGCCATTCTACTGCATACTATCCCCAAGGAAATGGCCTTGCATAATCATCAAATAAAAGCCTGGTAAACATGATAAAGAAAGTGTTGGAAGAGAGCAAAAAGAATTGGCATAAGAAACTTGTCAATGCCTTATGGGCAGACAGATTAACAACCAAAAGATCAATTGGGGTCAGCCCATATGAGTTAGTCTATGGATTAGAAGCCAAATTTCCTTCATCATTAGGGATCCCTGTTATGAAGCTACTTCAAGAAAGTCAAGATGAGTCCAATGATATGCAAAGGAGGGTGAATCAGATTATATGTTTGCAGCGAACCAGAGACCAAGTTTATAACAGAGTTCAAATCTTACAAGAGAAGCTCAAGAAAGCTTTTGATAGAAGGACCAAGGCTGAGGATTTTAACATGGGTGACAAAGTTCTCAAGTGGGATTCAAGAGGAGAAAACAAAGGAAAGCATGGAAAGTTTGATTCCCTTTGGAGAGGACCATTTATCATCCAAGCAGTACAAGGAACTAACACCTACTTTCTTAAGAATCTGGATGAAACTGATTTGGATGAAGGTCCTGTCAATCGCAGGATGCTGAAGCACTATTTTTACTACCTTCCATAAAATGCATTATGGTTGCCCTTGTACATAATTTACTGTATATAGTGTTTTCTCTAAACCTGTGAATAACTTGATTTCAAGAATCTTGCAGAAGCAGGAAAAGACTGGACTACAGTAAGTATTATGAATAGGTCAGTCTACATTTTGAGGGTTCAAGGATG
This sequence comes from Pinus taeda, assembly GCA_000404065.3. Lineage (NCBI taxonomy): Eukaryota > Viridiplantae > Streptophyta > Pinopsida > Pinales > Pinaceae > Pinus > Pinus taeda. The sequence continues at coordinate 45,290 of APFE031034993.1, read as the reverse complement.
AAAAGGCTCCAAGTTTTGAAAGCAGTAACCAAAGGGCTAAGGCAAGCTGACCTGCTATTCTTGGTCTTTCAAGAAGAAAAACCATCCCCATGTGGAGCCACTCTTGGATACCTATACCAATAGGTTTCATATTTCATGATTGGAAAATTCAAATGCCAAATATGCTCTTCTTTGCTGATTCAAAGATCCCATATTTCCAAGGAAAGGCAAGGTGTGTACATGCCTTCATATCTATCAAATTTTGATGGATGATCCAAAAGTCTAATCTGGATCATGCCATGTTTCAATTTTTCTGTTGTAGAATAGAGAAAGAAATCTGTCCAAACTGTTTAATCTTGGCAGATCAGTAGTTAGGCTGAGAAACTAAGGTTCCCAACTGCTTAATCTGGGGCCTTGGAAGAAATAAGGGTAGTACTAGATAGGAAATCAAAGGAAAAAGCCAATGGAAAAGAAAATGCACATAAAGGGTCTGCAAGTCCAAGTGCACCCTCCAAGAAGAAACAAAAAAAAAATGCTAGGCTAAATAGTTGGGTAGGTAGATGGGGTTGCAAAAGTGGTGTTCCTTCCAAGCTGCATTTTTCTAATCAAATACAAGGAAAAGTACAAAAGGGAGCATGTCTAACTTCCCTTTTCCCTTTATTTATCACTCATTACTAACATCCCTTCACCAGTTGTGATTATGAAAGAATTCAAGGTTTTATGTTGGTCCTTATTGCCTTTAGAAGCCACATTTCTTGTGTAAAGTTCTTTTCATTTTGATCTACTCTTTAAACTGAGTTATTTTCAAGAAAACTTAGTAATATCACTCCTCATTCCCTTTCTCCCTCCATATTGACCTCTAACTTTTATTATCTAGCTCCCTACATTTCCCTTTCCCTACTATTATAACAACATGGTGTATAAATCCTAAGCATTGTATAAATACCCCCTCCTTGGCATTATAGCCATATGATTCACTACTAGGGAATTGAATTAACACCTGGTTAAGCTCAAGAACCCAAGCCTTACCTCTTTGTCTCCATCAGAACTCATTCTACCTAGCCAGCCCTTCATTTTGCCCTAAAAACCTTGGAAAAACCCCTTTTGCACCCTTATACCAGCTCAAAGGCAAAAAATGCATGAAAAACCCACTTTCTCTACCTTATCCTAAGGTCGGGACCCATTTGCGCCTTCATATGAAATTTCATAAAAAAGCCCATTTTATCCTAAGTTTTTATGGTATGCGCACCGTTATGAAAATACATTAGAAAATCATGCAAAAACGCGAATATTTCCAAAGTCCCTCCCGGGCACAAATCCCATCAAAATCATTTTTTAATCCCCACCCGATGCCGTATCACCCGTGCAGATCATCGGCCCGATGACCGTCCGATCGACCCCTTTTTATCCGACGGCTGACGCTGATATCGGACCATCCTCGACGTCCGGACGATATCATCCGATATCTGTCAGTCGCTGACATCAGGCCGGGTCCACGCGTCGCCTCCAAGTTCTATCAAAGCCCCCTCTGATAGATTCCTTTCCGTAGCAGAGGCTGCCCGATATTGCACCACCTCTGTGCTGACGTCAGCACCCCCTCACTGCCTGCGTTAGCGCCACGACCGCGGGCCCCGTCCACCATTGCTCCACCTGTCTGCCACCTCACTACCCCCATGGACCAGTCATAGGTTGCCACATCACTTGATGACATCATGTTGACGTCATCCAACCCAGACCCACCGGCTGATGTCATGCTGACGTAAGCCAAAAAAGCCGCGAATGACCCAAAAAAGCCATATTTTACCAAAATTCACGTTCTTTTCACACTTTTGGAAAAAACTATTGTTTCGCTCTCTACATGTGTTTTACGACCATTTTTCACCAACTTGCTTAGAATCGACCATGAGACCTCTGCGTGCCTACCCACCTGCATTGGTGACCTGGCCCATCGATTTACCAGGTATTTCTGCATTCGATTCTTCTCCAAACCTGGTTTTTCTCTGTAATAACAAAAACTCACTTAGAGCACAGAAAACGCATAAATCACCAGAAAATTACATGAACCCAGCTCCCACTTGAAAAGTTAACGGTCGAAATTCATCAGCCGAGCCATTTAGACTGAACTTTCACTGAAAACCCGCATTTTTCGTTCGCGCAGTCATGAACTAAAACCCGGAACCTGCACTCAATTGTTGAGAAAGGTCTATTAAAGACTAATATTTGCCTTCTCAAGGGACTAAAACAGTATTTCAAGTGCTACAGACTTGCCCTGTTACCCTGCATTTTTCAGTTTCACCTCTTTACTCAGGCAATGCTCTTTACTATTACCCAGTCTCAGAAACAGCAATTTATTTACAAAACATAATCCAAGTGACCATGGAGACTCCAGTTGCACCAGTTGCCCTCAATGTTGCCCATTTGAATGCCCCTCAGAGAGAGCTGGAGTGGCAGGATTTGGCAGACCTGGACTACCAAATCTCAGAGGACTCCTCATAAAAAAGCAAGTTCCACCTCCACCTGCTGAATGAGCTTAAGGCCAAACATAAGGATGGGACAGACATACTAGGCATTTGGGATTCCTTCCTCCCAATTTTCAGGCTCCCTCAGGTCAACCAATTCCTTGACCTGATTCATCTGTGTGCTGTCTGCTATGACCCCATGCAAAGAGCTGTGCTTGACCCTTCAGGCTCAGTGGTATTCTACATGACCCCTGAGGCCATTAGAGAGATGCTACAGTTCAAGACTCAGAAAAAATTGGTCCCCTTGTCTCTATTGGATTTGATCAACCAAGGAGCTAAGATGCTAACAGATGCACAAATCATAAAGCTCAACCAATTGTTCATTAAAGACTCTGACACTATGTTGTACCCTCCTATTTTTGATGGTTACCTAAATCAACTGGGTGTAGATCTTGCAGATATGATCAGTTCCATCTTGGGGTACAAATTAGTTGAATTTGTTGATGAAACTGTACTAGTAATGATGACTATGTTTTCCCCTGGCAAGAGTCCAATCTATTATGATTATGCCACATACATTTCAGATAAGATACATGAGCAGTTTTTGAACCTGTCAAGAGAGAAGGTGTTCAGATACACCTCCTACATCTACCACCTCATTCTATATCATCAGCATGAGAAGTTCTCCTTCATTGTTAAGAGAACAGATGCACAAGGCAATCCAAGGTCAGTAGTGTACTGGACCTTAGTGTTTCATAGTAGAACCTACTCTCCATATACCTACTATGAATTCATAGACCTTTTCATCCACCCAGCCATGTCTTTATTCCTGAGCTCGCCTCCTCCAAGACTGACTGATGAGATGCAAAGGATCCTGTAGTTATCCAAGGTGTACAACATAGGGGATTGGTACTTTTACCAAAACTACACCGTAATCAGAATATATGGGTGTGGGTTACCCCCATACAGATTGCCCAAGTATGTGCCCATGAGACTATTTTCCCTTGAATATTTCAGGCAATTTGGGAATGCTGATATGGTACACTTTGTAGGCAAGGGCAAGAAGGCACAGCTAAAGGTGAAAAATCAATTGGGCCACCTTGTCTTGAACAAAAGGGAAGGCTGGAAAGAAGCTGATAGAAAGCTAGAATGCCTTGGCCTGAAGACCAACTTCCTTTGGAAACCCTATGACCCTAATCATTCCATATCATTCAGAAGGCTCAAATATAAGCTCTGTAGATATGACCATGTGAGTTTGCCCCACATTGAAAAATTTGCCAACCAACCAAAATGGAAAAGGGGCACACTGGAGGAACCAGTCACACAAGAAGAACTGAATGAAAGAGATAGAAGGCATCTTCTGAAATTGGATCACTTGGAATCTCCTCCACAAGTATTCGCTCTGCCAAAGCCTCAAGCAGGAGCAACTACCTCATCATCTACAACACATCAAGAGGCAGTCCAAACCACAAGCCAAGCTTAGAGCAAAGGCAAGGAGAAGGACATGGAAGAGCAACAAATACAGCAGGAACAGGTTCAGCCACCCCAATAGGTACAGCAGCAAAAAGAGCAACAGGTACAGGGGGAACAGACAACAGAGGCCCCAATGGCCACACAGCAGTAGGCAGCACAAATGGCACCCCCCAGGCAAGATTCAAGGATTGACTCCTCCGTCCTCCAAACCCCTCAAAGGGAGGACGTGAACAGAAAAAGAGACAGAGAGACTCCCATTACTGCATCACCAACCCAAGGGGAGAAGAGGCAAAGGCTAAATCCTTTCTCTGAAGAGGAAATGCCAATGGGGCAGACTTCAGGTACAGGACTGCCCAGCATGGAAGCCTCAGCCAGCTCCTTCCAACAAGAGCAAGACAGGGCAGCAGTAGGAGAAGTTAGCTCCTCAGGTCAAAGGAGGGAACGTGTGAAAAGCATTAAGCAGCATTTTAAGGATATCAAAAGTAGAAATGAACCTTTAAAACTGCAACTATATAATCACCTATTGAAAATGGCCCCTACGAACCAGCAAAGGCTTATGTCTTCATATGATGCACATGAAGGAAAAATGATCATGAGCCATTTTACACCAACAATGCAGCAACCACATTCAGCTGCAGATTATATCAGGACCAACCTGGAGGTCCTATCCAAAGACATCCACCCAATGGATCAAATAGAGTTGCACAAACAAACGGGTGAGATGGTTTATGCCACATTGGCAGATAAAACCTTGGTGAACTATAGGCTGCAAAATAGCCTAAATAACACCGCTGCATAGCTTGAGCTGGAAAGGGCTTCCTCTCAAGCTAAAGACAATAGGATCAAAGCTCTGGAGGAAATCATAATAGAGCTTGGGCATGATCCTAAAGACGTTAAGGCAGTGCAAGAAATTCTGAAGCTGAGGGATGCTGATATGGCAACATTAAGAAAGATGTTAAAAATCCCAGCAACTCTTCATCCTCAAATAGAAGAGGTTGCCCAGCTCAGGCAAGAGAAGGATGCAGCTGCTATGCTCATGACATTATACAAAGAGCTCATCCATACTCAGGAAAAGCTGTAGGAATCAGAGGCTACCTTGCAGGCAGCATTACAGCAAAAGGAGGTAGGGCAAACCTCACAACCTCCTCCAGAAATAATAAATCTTGAGGAAATCCCTCAAACCACTGCCCCTCCCAGCCAGCAGGTACAACAGGTAGCACCATCCACCTCAGCACCAACAACAGAGTAGGCTGAAAGCCTTGACATGCAAAAGCTGAGGAATGAAATTCAAGTCTTGGAGTCTCAGATGTCAGAGCTAAATCAAGCCAAGGACAGTCTGGCAAAAATAAACAAGAAATATCACAAGTCCAAGTAGAATGTGGTTGAAAGAGAGAGGGAGGTAAAGGCCCTCAAGAAAAGGATAACTGAGCTAGAAAAAGAGCTCACACTAGACAAGGTCACATCTGAGCTCAAAAGGGTCATGTGGGGCGATATTGGCTAGTCTATCGCAGACTAGTGGGAGTATATTGAGGCCATCCATGAGCAAATAATGCTCATTGGAAAAGCACACAGAGAGATACAACGGGCAAGGGCATCTCTAGGCAGTATGCCTGAGATTGCCACTAGAATGATAAATGTGCTAAACTACAGAACAAGCTCCCAGCTCATCAAAATGGAAATTGGAAACAGGAAAAAGACCATCTCACTCATAAAATGGGTCCTGACATTGAGAAACCCGATTCAAACCCTGGAACGAAGAACCCAGGATGTGCAAGCAGACATCAACAAATTCCAGAACAGGTTTATGGCATTGCAAAACAGGGGTCTGCCTAACTTGCTGGAGCCATCAGGAAAGTTGTTCTCACATGAGAAATATGCTAAGAGAGTGAACAATTTTGCAGGAAATCAAATCTCAGAGGCAACTAGTACATCAGCAGAAGCAGGACGAGTTACAGGACAGATCGTCTTCAACAGGGTAGAAAGTTTATTTTTTATTATGAATGAAATCACACATTTGTTTGATGAGCCTCCCCATTTTTACAATTACACAGAGGTAGATGAGACCATGGGGTCAATTTTGAGGCATCAATTGCCTACACCAGATGTATGGGAAAATTTGATACAATTACTGTTAAATCAAAGTCAGTAGTTATGTTATTATTTTTGAAAATATTTCAAGTTTTCATACACAGGAAGATAAAGACACATCAGCAGGTATGCAGAAAAGGGTTGAGCCAACTCAACACAAGTATTCAGCCACCACAGCAGCACTAGCAGTCACAGGTGATAGGGCCGAGAAGCTACAGGAGGACAGAGCTGCACAGACACGTCATTCAGCAGTTATAACAAAGCCCTCAACCGTCTCCGTGAGCTCCAAAGGTCAAAATTGTTCTGACAGGAGTTAAGAGCCTTTAAAGTTCATTAAATATTGTAATAACTTTTCATCTGCATTCTCTGTACGAGTTAAAGAAGATATTTTCCCTCTCAGATGACTCAATGCCTGAGATATTTTGTATGAGACTGCTATATATTCCCCCTCGCATTTGCTAGCAGGGTTTGGACATTGGATGTAAAAGATTGCTCATATCTATTCTGCTCTTCTTTTGCTGTAATCCTCGGAGAAGTAATACAAAGGATGATGGAATTTCCAAAGCTCTGTGACTCTTGATGTTTTGCTGGTGTTTAGCTGAATGTTACAGGATTCCTGCGTATCTCATGACTCAATAAGTTTCTCTTGTAACTCTTTGTTATGTTCTTCTTATCTTTCATATATCTTTCATGTTTCCCATGTTTAAATAGTTAATAGCTAGGAAAAATAATAGTTCCAGGACTTAATCACAGATTACCCTGAACTCAATCTAAGCTATTTTAAATTTCTTTTCTTCAGTTATGGTAATGAAAGTGTAATTCTTAATTGCTACCTTTTACACTATATCATCACAATGATCTATTGTTTCAGGAATTCAAGTTTTCTCCTGAGGCATACATCCCTTTCTCACATCCCAGCTTAGTGAAAATTTCTTAACTACTTTTCACTGGTTACTTACACTCCATTCTTACAATTTAAAGTTTGTTTCATTAAATATCTAAATGGCCCTGTAACTCCAGCTGCATCAAACTCAGGATTTCAAGAAACCAACAGCCACAGACTCCATTGCCCAATGGACTAATTGTACCTGCAGAAACTACACTTCAAAGTTCCATAAGACATCCTTCCAACCAAACATAAATAAACCTTCACTTCATAACTAGCCTAAAATCTCCACAGAATAGAGACAAACCTAACAGAGAGAGCCCTCTCTGATTACAGCTGGGCTAGAAGCTGTAATCCAAAGATTGGTTAGTGGTTACCCCAGCCGTATCCCTTAAGGAGCCAAGGGACAACCTGAGTGTTAACAGGTAGATGCCATTTACAATACCATGGGTAAATTCGATGGGTCGATGAATAATATGGGTGGATGAGTACGATGGGTTGATGCCATTTTCCATTCAGATCATTCCTCCCTCCTTAAGAGGCAATGGTCCCCACTCCGTAAAGTTCCCTCCTGCAAACCCTTTGTCGAATATGAAGAGCCACTAAAGATAAGGGTTTTATGTGGTTAACTCAAAACCCTGATAAACAAAGATCCAAGGATAGAGATACCCTGTAATGCTTGTGACAAACTGTGATTCTGATAGTGTTGAGCCTAGCAAATGGACTTCGATGACAAGGATTTTATGCGGTTGACCCATAACCATGATGTTGGTTGCTGATGAAGTAGCAGGTGCCGACATAGCCTAGGGTGGGAGGGCACATCTCCAAATAACCCAAGCCAGATGCTGCTATGTTGCAACTGATGAATGTGAAGAAGGTGCCTACTAAAGTGGGGTGGGAGGGCACGTCTCCAATGGAACCCGCTCTGAATGTTGCTCCATAATTAAAATGGACATAACTCAACCAATATAACTCAGAATATTTATTATAACTTGGTTTTAGAAGCAGAAGGATCATTTTGCATCTTCCCATGAGTTGGAAATCCTTATCTGGACACTTTGAGATCTCAGACTCGCTCTGCAACAGTTCTGCCATGACAAAAATTATGATAAAATAGCTGATTTTAAATGAATGATATCTCCCACATATGAACTTTTATTCGACCCATTTGTTTTTTGAAATTGGGTGATTTTTCAAGAGGAATCCAGATCTGGTATTTGTTTTTGTAAATTTTGTTCCGAATGTTTCATATTTAATCTACAAAGTCACCGCTCAAAAAAATTGCTGCAAAAGAAATGAAAAAATAAAAATTCTTCTTGCTTGACCCAAGAAAGTGCTTTGTGGAGGTTGTAGCACATGCCTAAAGTTTGTTGAATATTGCTGCAAAATTTGAAACTAAAATATGCATCAAACCCTCATTCCCATGGAATCATAACCTGATATGATACCACTGATCCGGATCTTGGGAGGAGGCCCCAAGATCTAAAAGATTGAAATGGATCTTGGGAGGAGAGAGCCCCAAGATCTGAAAACTTGAAATGGCTCTTGGGGGAAAGGCCCCCAAGATCTAAAATCTTGAATTTCCATAAGAAAAATAGGAGAATGCCCAATAAAAAAACCACAAAGAAACTTTTATTTAAAATAGTAATGGAAATAAACTAGCTAGGGCGACGGTAGCTTATCTCTGAGAAGAGATTTGGCGGCTACATGCCTCTGAACTGTAAAGGCTACATTGTGGTGGACAATATGCCCTTTTACAAAATGTGACTTGTTACTTATAGTATTTTTCAGTTACAATATCATGGGCCAATTCCATGGGTGAATGAATACCATTGGTGGATTTTACAATACCATGGGTAAATTCCATGGGTCGATGAATAATATGGGTGGATGAGTACCATGGGTTGATTCCATTTTCCATTCGGATCACATCATCTCTAGTCAACATATCATTTCATAAACAATTTAACGTAACCAGAACTATCAAACATCGATTATCATGAGAGATACATCATCATAGACAACAACAAACATAACAGAACTGATTAGCTATAAATAACATATCATACTACAAAACCCTAGAAGATGTATGTGTCTCTTATAAATTACTTCTACATATGTACGCGCTTCTCATTCACCACACATTTGTACAAATTTTTCCATATTGTAGAATATATACATGCCTACCCAGAAGAAGATTCACATATGTACACGACTTCTCTATGTTAAATCTATGTACAAATCTGTAATCACTAAGACATACCTTCATTGCAAGATAACATCTATCAAACCCAAATCTCGACAAGCAAACTATTATTGGAACATATCATAATATCATCCTCACAGATCTATCAAACTATAAACACATTATTCAAAATGTGGTAAGTTGAGATATATTAGATTTGATCCACCTCTATGTTCCCTGGCACACTCTTATTTCAGATTAATTCATTCATAAATAATTCATTACATCCACACCCTGACACTTGATATCCATCTCCTTAAATAGTCTAAGCCTTATCCAATACCTTAGGCCAATCCTTTAGTAATTCCAATGGTTTTCTGTGATAGTATCATATATATTGTGTCGCATTCATTACTATGGTAAAATACCATTGCAAGTACCCTTGCTATCCATAATACCATGGTGTGAAAACTGTATGCGACCTCTCTTCATCATACTTGTGCATGCACGTGACTTCTCTTAAGAGGAGCTGTGTATACTTTCCTAAACTTTACCTTTAAAATCTTTTTATCCCTAAATTGATATTTCTTTATCCATTCTCTACGCCACATCTTTACCAAGTTGTATAATCATCCCAATACCATCATGTTGACATCTTTATCAGGTATGTTTCCACCAAGGACAACACATTATTTATAATGCTAACAGTCTCCCCCATTAGACTTGATGGAAACCACTTTGGTGTTTTGTTAGGTCCCTATAATACTAGTGATTCCCCCATTACTATTGTAGTTGTATTACTTATTAATATTGTTGTTCCCCTATTGTCCTCATATTTTTATTACTGTTCTCCATAGAATCCCTCTATTATTATTTTTGTGGCTTTATATTATTATTGTAAGGTCAGTTGGGTTATATTGTGACTCCTTAGACTCCTATATATAGAAAGGAGGTTTTGTCATTTCAATCATCCAAGAATTGTTCATTTGTGTAATGTAAAGGATGTTAGCCCCTTGAAGAGGCTGAATTATAAGGTGTTGATCTCTCTTTTCTAACTTTTTCTGACCTGGTTTCATAACATTTGGTATCATAGCTTTGGATTCTAGGGTTTCGCTGCTCCAAATAGGTCATCGTGGAATTTTCACTATAACCTTTTTTTTCCAATGTTTCAGAAGCAACAAAAAAAAAACCCATTTGAGACGAACTCGCACTGAACCTAGGGTCCAAATTTGAGAGCTTTTCCCATTATATTGGTAGAGATATGATCTGAGGAATTTGGTTTTTTTGCAGAATCTTGAATTACATTCCAAACGGGTGACCTGGGGAAAATCATCATAACTTTCTCTCTGAGCATCGAATTGACATTTCATCAGAAGCTACAGAAATAGGATGGAATGTAGTTTATTTTATATATTTTTTAGATTCAGAGGTCGAAATAGGGACACGTGGAACATCGTACAAGTTTTCTCTTCTAATGTACTCTATAATGAGGTCACTACAGGAGATGTGGCATAACTCTTCCTTGGAGAATCCAATTGGGGTCAGACTAGTGGCATTGGAAAGAGGACATAGAGGGTTACTATAGGTAGCAATTTCAGAACCAAAAGATCTAAAATTATAGACACATCAAAGGCAATATTGAGCTCCTACCAAGTGAAAAAAGGTGTGTATATTTTTTTTTAATTTTTGCTTAAGCATGGTTTGAAAAATTATTTTGAAGGAATTCAAAGGGCATAGTAGAGAATTACTATTGGTAACTGATGTCGTGAGGAAGGAAAATTCAAACACCTAGTAAGTAACCTAAAACCTCTAGCATGGCTCATGAAGAAGAGGAAGAAATGCTACATCATATATGAAAATTACAAGACCAAGTGCAACAAATTTCACTCTCACAAAAGGTAACAGAAGCTAAGATAAATGGGGTGGAATACGAGATAAAGGGAATGGAAGCTAATATTGATGGTTTGAAGATAGATTTGAAAACATATTTGAAAAATTTTCTACACGAAATACTTACTAATGATGAAAGGATAGTAAAGCAAACTCATGATGCGAACAAAAGAAATGTTAATCATGATTTCATATACTCTAATGTTGGATCGAAGACCCATCATATTCCAAAAATCGATATGAGGAAGTTTGATTGCAAGGATCTGTTGTGCTATACAACAACCCCCCATTTCATAAAATATTACTTTCAAAACTATAATATGAATGGGGTCCGTTTTAGACTAAATTGGTATCAACTTATCATTCCTCAAAAGGTCCGGAAGCAAACAAAACATTATAAACCTTTTGAGTTAATATATAATCAATCTTATAATGAAAAATAGATAATTCTTTATTATTGCGATAAAGCGATCACAAAAATGCATATCGCAATAGCAAAGGATGCATAACAGAAGACCCACTGGTTTTCCCCAATGTGACAAGTGCGAATAACTATCGGCTATCGGGAAAATAAGCAATCATAAAAAAAGACCCCTCTCGTTGCTTCGATGCGATATCGGTATCGGCGATCGGGGAGTGCGATATGACTACAATGAAAAGTCTTCTCCTAAAAGTTCCCCATGCGAATTACCGATATCGCTATCAGCGATTGGGGATTCTGCAATGACATAAATGAAACCATTCAAGCATTCCTCCAATCCCTGATTGCGATAAAGCTAAGCGCGACTTTCAAAAAGGATTGATATGGCTTGGGTATATTGTCTTAATTATTATTAAAATCCTTTCCCATCCCGATAGTGATTCACTTGCACCCAACCGCCAAAAAATCAAATCCACGCTTAAATGGACTATTCGGCAAAATAAAGGATATTATGAACATTTGAATGATTGACAGGATTAAACGGCCAACTAATGGAGCAGTTATGCCAAAATCTCTTCAGAGATTGTATCCACGAGAGCCTTATGTTAATCCTCCACTATTCACTGATTGGCATAATTCTTTCATACCTGGTTTTCGACATCTATTCTCCGCATTACGTTCATTTTATCTCTTGTGCAGAGCTCCTTCGCAGTAGCGAATTCATGCCAAATGGGGAAGAAATCTAAGAAATTTGGAACAACTTCAGCCTCTGTGGTAATAGGACAACATGCTGCCGATCCGGGACCAAGTAAAAAAGGATTAATCTCAGACACCACGTGTCTTGGTCTCGGTAATACTACTTGGTAGAGCATCTACAAGCTGGTCGAAGCCGAAGAACCTCAGCAAACATTGGTACAAGCTACAGTAGGCTCGAACCAGAAATCCGAGGCTACTCTAAAGGATTTGGCTGATTCTTACCTACACAGGATAACGGCTCGAGAGCAAATTCTTCCATACATAGATGTGGTAAGATGGGTCGTCGAAGAAATTTCAATTACGAACAGAACATTATGCACTATTGATGGGAGAGTATTCGGTTCATTTCAGCCCAATGATTTGAGACAAATGTACCATTTACCCAAACCGGAGAAGAAGTATAACAAAGCATTTCTGAAGAAATTAAGAGATGAAAATGAGACTGAGTCAGCGCTAATACGGGAATGGAGACAGAACCCAGCGAAACACAAGCATGAATCTTCAGGTAAGTACTCTGTCGATTCCTTGTGTTCTCCTTATTGTTATGCTAGAGCTATGATGTGTCGTATTTGGGGGTTGCATGAATCCTTAAAATTTTCCATAGAGATGGTACCTTTGATGGAAGCATCATGCAATAGTGAAATCATGGATTGGGGGAATATATTATCTGATAAGTTAGCAACAACTATTCTTGAGTTTAGAAACAAATCCCGTGTTACTGATAGATTCATCCCTCCATTTTACTTTAGTGCCTACATCTTAGACAACCTCTGTTTTAATTCTGAGTTTTCTATGTTGGGGCGGAGATGGACTTCACAGGACCCCATGCCCATTCATATCTATCACTATAAGTTGTGGAAAGCCCATTATAAAAACCACCTATATCAAGTCTGCAATGGATTCATGTTACCTATTTACTATGCAATTTTTGATAAACCTGCTCCTAAGATTTCCTCTCAAGTAGAGATTGACTTGATAGCCTTAGGAACCTGGTTCGGAGAAGAAAAATTTACTTATGTAAGAGTTTTCAGTAGTCAGGCTAGGCCTCATATCCTCCCCTTGTATATACCAGACAAACTATTAGCTCGAGAGATAGCATATCAGCTTACATTCGCATCAGCTACAAAGACTCTAAGGAATTCAAAGAAGCAATTCTGGCCTCCTTTTCCTCTAAGGTGTGGCGTCTACACTCTGCATGATTACGAGCATGTAGAGAAAGAGGCGGAAAAGATAAATATACTAAATCTTGCCGCTCTTCCTAACAGACACTTTGATCCAAACAAAGTCGTCTATAATGTTCTAGACTAGGCCAAACTCACTAAATTTGAACATAAAGAAGATGAGTTTGATGACCTATTCTCCTCGGCTGAGTCACTATTTCAGGTGCAAGCGATAGCTAAAATGAGATACCCCAACGACAGGTTAGTTGGATTTAACAAACTTAGAGAGCAGAGGTTGCAAACTCTGCCTCTAGATTTGTAGCCACTACCTCGATGACATAGTCAAGTGAGCCTGAACATCAACTTACCAACGAACCTCCTGCTACATCAAAATTTTTTGAAGAAGTCCAAAGAAGAGAGCATGAGGAACTTCGGAGGAAAGTATAGGAAGAAGAACGGAGGAAAGAACAGGAAGAATTACAGAGGAAAGAACAAGAGAGAATACGTTAGGAGGAATAGAGAAGGCAACAAGAGCAGAGCAGCAAGGATGTGAATGTCGACACTCAGATTGACCCAAGATTGCTCCAGTAATGGCAACAATTTGATTCAATTATAAGCAATCTTGAGAGCTCAAGGGATGCTGATACATCCAAAGTGGTCGATACACAGGATACAACATCGAAAGAGGCTCCAAGCAAAGGAACCAACGGTCTACCCCTACTACAGAATTAGAAATAATTCCCAAGTATCCTTCAGATCAAATCATTTTGCAGGTGGAGGATATTCCTCCATTGGATGTCTTCTATAGCACAAAACATAGGCCTGTAATAAAGCGACAATGGAAAAGGAGAAGGATCAATCAACCTTCCTTGTTCCCTGAACAAATAGTAATAGCCAATGTAGTTTTGGAGGAATTCGATCCTTCCGATGACCTGAAAAAGTTGTCCCAATATGGTGGAGCCTATTCGACAGCCACCATGGATGAGGCATCAAAGGTGAGCAATTTCTTGAAAGAAAAGGATCAGGCGATCGCTTCATTACAATCATAGCTATCGGAGGCACAATAGAAAGAAGAACAACTACAATAGCAATTTTCCATGCTGCAACAGTTAAATAACCAACTGAACAAATAGTTGCATGAAGAGAAATAGAAGGCAGATTTGGGTGCGATTTAGAGACAGAAAGAACTATCCAAGGCATTAGTAAAATTGAAGACAATGAATGAATAGATGGTAAAGACAAAAGATGAGAAAATTGCTCAATTATCAGCTCAAATAGAGAAGTTCAAGAGTCTTCCCCAGCCTGTCGATTTCAGAGTAGAGGCAATACAGATTAATAAGGCACTAATAACACAAATAAGATTTTTGTGTCATAAAATTGCTCAAGTTGAACCTCTGTTTGACATAACAACATCTATAATATATAAATTAGTTGATGCCAGATAGGACTTAGAGCGGGCCGATGAAACCTTAACAGATTTGCTTACTTGGCAGGACACTAATGAGGGACAGGCAGTGAACTTGCCTAAAATCTTAGAATCCCATAAAGAAATTTTATTCATGGAGTGGAAGTCCCAATTGATGAAGGCAGAGAGAGCGGTTTGTAGATGCAAAATATGTACGAACAATTTGATTGATTCGATTAACAATACTCTCTATTTATCTAACATGATATCTCAATGTACACCAGGTAAATTATTATCGGCCAAAGCATTGGAGCAATCATGTTACCAAGAGCTAGAAAAGAATGGGAGATTGATCACAGGGATTAAGAGTTTAACTTGGGACACCTATTAGTTGTTTCTAGTAAAACCATATAGCCAGAGAGCTACCCTCAAGTGCCTAACGGATGCAATCAAGTGTATCATTCCCGATATACATGATGCCACCTATGTTTCTCAAATCAATTCTCGTCTCAGCCACCCTCAAGAAGTGGAACCATTGCTGGCGATATGCCAACTCAGGTCAAAGGAAAATAGCTAGAGTCATGAATCATGTTGTCGACTACCAGATTGCTGTGGGGGAGATATTCAAGATCGAGTTATACCAATTTAGTAGCATTTTAATTTTGTAGTTTGTTAGTTTAATTTAGTATTTATAGACCCTTTCATGTATTTAGAAAGGGTCGTAAGTTTTTGTATATGACTTAAACCTGATGTTGCACTACTGTAATTCAGCCATATTCTTTTATAAGGACTGGACCAATTATTCAAATTTTGATAATGAAGCTTTTATGTGGATGTGCACTATTGCCTTTATTTAAAAGTATTTCTGAGTTGGAAGAAGGAATTCGAATTGCGATTGATGTTGGGAATGATTTGCAGCTCATATGGTACTACTATCTATGTCTGGATTCATTCTTTTTATATGAATTGTTATTTAATCATTCTTGCTATTATTGAATATATGCATGTGTTTTAACAACAATCTTTATACTTTGCACTACTGGATGTATCAGTAATATAAAAAGAGAAGTGTAACAATGTTTTATTAATTACTTCGTTCAACTACTTGAACGAAGCAATTATTATTTAAATGAATTTCTATTTTTATTGAATAGTGTCATCTATATGCCTATTGACGAACACAGATCATCAAATGTTGCACTTAAGAATAGAAGCTTCCCGGGATAGAACAGTCATTTGTGTTTTCAATTATAGATTAAGTCCTCCATTCATTATCACTTATTAGAAAATCAATCACTCATCCACCCCTTCTATTCATTACTGGGAAACTGGTCCCATTATATCCAGTCGGAGCCACCATCCCAAATGGAAAAGGAGCTGTATTAAGGTTCGGACTGGGTGGTTATCCCTTGATGTTGAATCAACGATTTTTGAGGCATCAACATTTTTGGCGCTAGAAGGAGGGCCATCAACTATGAATGGCGAGTAAATCAAAACCTACAGAGCATTCTCAGAGTAAATCACCCTCCACCTCACCTCGGACCTCCCGTTTGCATTCTGAAACACCAGTGTCCAAACGAGAAGAAGAGGGATCAACTACCACTGCTGAAACCCATCATACTTTAGAACTTTTAAGTCCTGAGTCTCTTGAAGTTCAGTCTATCATCCAAAAACTTCAAGGCTTTTCCATATCACCCCAGAGATTTGAAGCATCTCAAGGCAGTGAGACTTTGCAATTCCGCCTTCCTCATCCTCTCACAAGACTTTAAAGTGAAAAACTCGGCATTGAAACTGCTGAGTTTCCTTTACCTCAAAGGAAAAAGGCTAAAAAGAAAACTGAAGGTTCTGCTAGTGAGACCTTTTCTCCGTCATCTTCCATCTCATCATCTCTAGTGCGAAGTCAAACATCCACTTCCCCATTACATATTGTTGTTCACCAGGGATCACCACCTTCAACAACCCCCCATTTCATAAAATTTTACTTTCAAAACTATAATATGAAATGCGTCCCTTTTAGATTAAATTGGTACCGACTTATCATTCCTCAAAAGGTCTGAAAGCAAACAAAACATTATAAACCTTTTGAGCTAATATATAATTGGTCTTAAAATAAAAAATGAATAATTCTTTATTATTTTGATAAAGTGATTGCAAGAAAGCATATCGCAATAGCAAAGGATGCATTAAAAAAGACTCAGTGGTTTTCCCCGATGCGATAAGTGCGAATAACTATTAGCTATCGAGAAAATAAGCAATCATAACAAAAGGCCCCTCTCCTTGCTCTGATGCGATATCGCTATCGGCGATTGGGGAGTGCGATATGAGTACAACGAAAAGTCTTCTCCTAAAAGTTCTTGATGCGAATTAGCGATGTCGCTATTGGTGATCGGGGATTCCGCAATGACATAAATGGAACCATTCAAGCATTCCTCTTATCCCTGATTGTGATAAAGCTAAGCACGACTTTAAAAAAGGATTGATATGGCTTGGGTATATTGTCTTAATTATTATTAAAAGCCTTTCTCTTCCTGATAGTGATTCACTTGCGCCCAACTGCCAAAAAATCAAATCCAAGCTTAAATCGACTATTTGGCAAATAAAGGATATTATGAACATTCAAATGATTGAAAGGTTTAAACAACCAAGTAATGGAGCAGTTATGCCAAAATCTCTTCAGAGATTGTATCCGCGGGAGCCTTATGTGAATCCTCCATTATTCATTGATTGGCATAATTCTTTCATACTTGGTTTTCGCCATCTATTCTCCGCATTACATTCATTTTATGTCCTGTGCAGAGCTCCTCCTTAGTAGCGAATTCAGGCCAAATGGAGAAGAAATCTAAGAAATTTGGAACAACTTCAGCCTCCATGGAAATAGGACAACATGCTGCCGATCCAGGACCAAGTAAAAAAGGATTAACCTCAGACACCACATGTCTTGGCCTCGGTAATACTACTTCGCAGAGCATCTACAACCTGGTTGAAGCCGAAGAACTTCAGCAAACATCGGTACAGGCTACAGCAGGCTCCAACCAGAAATCTAAGGCTACTCTAAAGGATTTGTCCGATTCTTACCTACACAGGATAGCGGCTCGAGAGAAAATTCTTCCATACATAAATGTGGTAATATGGGCCGTTGAAGAAATTCTAATTACGAACAGAACATTCGGCACTATTGATAGGAGAGTATTCGGTTCATTTCAGCCTAATGATTTGAGACAAATGTACCATTTGTCTGAACCAGAGAAGAAGTATAACAAAGCGTTTCTAAAGAAATTCAGAGATGAAAATGAAACTGAGTCAACGCCTATACGAAAATAGAGAGATAACCCGACAAAACACAACCGTGAGTCTTCGAGTAAGTACTCTATCGATTCCTTGTCTTCTCCTTATTGTTATGCTGGAGCTATGATGTGTCGTATTTGGGGGTTGCATGACTCCTCAAAATTTTCCATAGAGATGGTATCTTTGATGGAAGCAGCATGCAATAGTGAAATCATGGATTGGGGGAATATATTATCTGATAAGTTAGCAATAGTTATTCTTGAGTTCAGAAAGAAATCTCGTGTAACTGATAGATTCATCCCTCCATTTTACTTTAGTGCCTACATCTTAGACACCCTCTGCTTTAATTCTGAGTTTCCTATGCTGGGGTGGAGATGGACTCCATAGGAACCCATGACCATTCATATCTATCACCAGAAGAAGAGGAAAGCCCATTATAAACACCACCTATATCAAGTTTGCAATGGATTCGTGTTACCTATTTACTATGCAATTTTTGATAAACCTGCTCCTAAGATTTCCTCTCAAGAAGAGATTGACTTGACAGCCTTAGGAACCTAGTTCAGAGAAGAAAAATTTACTTATGTAAGAGTTTTCGGCAGTCAGGCCAGGCCTCATGTCCTCCCCTTGTATATACCAAACAAACTATTAGCTCGAGAGATAGCATATCAGCTTACATCCGCATCAGCTACAAAGACTCTAAGGAATTCAAAGAAGCATGTCTGGCCTCCTTTTCCTCTAAGGTGTGGTGTATACACTCTGCATGATTATGAGCATGTAGAGAAAGAGGCAGAAAATACTAATATTTTAAATCTTGCCACTCTTCCTAACAGATGCTTTGATCCTAAAAAAGTCGTCTATAATGTTCTAGACCAGGCCAAACTCACTAAATTTGAACATAAAGAAGATGAGTTTGATGACCTATTCTCCTCGGCCGAGTCGCTATTTCAGGTGCAAGCGATAGCTAAAATGAGATACCACGATGATGGGTTAGTTGAATTTAACAAACTTAGAGAGCAGAGGTTGCAAACTTTGCCTCTAGCCACTGCCCCGATGACACAATCAAGCGAGCCTAAACATCAACTTACCAACGAACCTCCTGCTACATCAGAAATTTTTGAAGAATTCCAAAGAAGAGAGTAGGAGGAACTTCAGAGGAAAGAACAGAAAGAATCACGAAGGAAAGAACAGGAAGAAGTACAGAGGAAAGAACAAGAGAGAATACATGAGGAGGAACAGAGAAGGCAATAGGAGCAGAGCAGCAAGGATGTGAGTGTCGACACTCAGATTGACCCAAGATTTCTCCAGGAATGGCAGCAATTTGATTCTATTATAAGCAATCTTGAGAGCTCAAGGGATGCCGATACATCCAAAGTGGTCGATACACAGGATACAACATCGAAAGAGGCTCCAAGAAAAGGAACCAGCAGTCTACCCCCTATGACAGAATTAGAAATAATTCCCAAGGATCCTTCGGATCAAATCATTTTGCAGGTGGAGGATATTCCTCCATTGGATGTCTTCTATAGCCAAAACATAGGGTCATAATAAAGCGACAGTGGAAAAGGAGAAGGATTGATCAACCTTCCCTATTCCTTGAACAAATAGTAACAACCAATGTAGTTTGGAAGGAGGAATTTGATCCTTCCGATGACCTAACAAAGTTGTCCCAATATTCTGGAGCCTATTCAGCAGCCACCATGGACAAGGCATCAAAGGTGAGAATTTTTTTGAAAGAAAAGGATCAAGCAATCGCTTCACTACAAACACAACTATCGGAGGCATGGCAGAAAGCAGAACAAGTATAACAGCAATTGTCCATGCAACAACAATTAAATAACCAACTGAACAAATAGTTGCATGAAGAGAAACAGAAGGAAAATTCGGGTGTCATTCAGAGACAGAAAGAACTATCAGAGGCATTAGCAAAGCTGAAGACAATGAATGAATAGATGGTAAAGACAAAAGATGAGCAAATTGCTCAATTATCAACTCAAATAGAGAAGTTCAAGAGTCTTCCCCAGCCTGCCAATTTTAGAGCAGAGGCAATATAGATTAATAAGGCACTGATAACACAAATAATATTGTTGTGTCATAAAATTGCTCAAGTTGAACCTATGTGTGACATAAAACAATCTATAATAGATAAATCAGTTGATGTTAGACAGGAATTAGAGCAGGCCGATGAGATCTTAACAAATTTTCTTACTTGGCAGGACTCTAATGAAGGACAGGCAACGAACTTGCCTAAAATATTAGAATCCCATAAAGAAATTCTATTCATGGAGTTGCAGTCCCAGTTGATGAAGGCAGAGAGAGCGGTTTCTAGATGCAAATTATCTACGAACAATTTGATTGATTTGATTAACGATACTCTCTATTTATCTAACATGATCTCTCAATGTACACCAGATAAATTATTATCGGCCAAAACATTGGAGCAATCATGTTACCAAAAGCTATAAAATAATGGGAGATTGATCACAAGGATTAAGAGTTTAACTTGGGACACCTATTGGTTGTTCCTAGTAAAACCATACAGCTGGAGAGCCACCCTCAAGTGCCTAACGGATGCAATCGAGTGTATCATTCCCGATATACACGATGCCACCTATGCTGCTCAAATCAGTTCTCATCTCAGTGGCCCTCAAGAAGTGGAACCAATGCTGGCGATATGCCAACTTAGTTCAAAAGGCAAACAGCCAGAGTGATGAATCATGCTGCCAACTACGAGATTGCTGTGCGGGAGATATTCAAGATCAAGTTATACCAATTTAGTAGCATTTTAATTTTGTAGTTTGTTAGTTTAATTTAGTATTTATAGACCCTTTCACGTATTTAGAAAGGGTCGTATGTTTTTGTATATTACTTAAACCTGATGTTGCACTACTGTACTTCAGGCATAATCTTTTATAAAGACTGGACCAATTATTCCAATTTTGATAACGATTCTTTTATGTGGATGTGCACTATTTCCTTTATTTAAAAGTATTTCTGAGTCGGAAAAAGGAATTTGAATTGCGATTGATGTTGGGAATGATTTACAGCTCATATGGTACTACTATCTATGTCTGAATTCATTCTTTTTATATGAATTGTTATTTGATCATTCTTGCTATTATTGAATATATGCATGTGTTTTAACAACAGTCTTTATACTTTCCACTCCTGGATGTTTACAACTTGCTTCTCTTCTAATCATACATGTATCAGTAATATAAGAAGATAAGTGTAACAATGTTTTATTAATTACTTCGTTCAACTACTTGAACGGAGCAATTATTATTTAAATGAATGTCTATGTTTATTGAATAGTGTCATCTATATGCCTATTGACGAACATTGCACTTAAGAATATAAGCTTCCCGTGATAGAATAGTCATTTGTGTTTTCGCTTATAGATTAAGTCCTCCATTCATTATGACTTATTAGAAAACGAATCACTCATCCACCCATTTTATTCATTACTGGGAAACTGGTCCCATTATGTCGAGTCACAGCCGCCATCCCAAATGGAAAAGGAGCTGTATTAAGGTCAGAACCCAGTGGTTATCCCCTGATGTTGATGCAACGATTTTCGGGGCATCAACAGGATCTTGCAACATGGATATTACAGATGGAGCAATTTTTCGATCTCAATAATGTTCAAAGCACACAAAAGGTACATATTGCAAATTTATATTTGGAACCAAATCAGTTTGTATGGTATCAATGGCTTCGCTCTCGTAACCAAATTATCACTTGGGAAATTTTTACGAAAGAATTGACAGCACATTATGAGGATACCAAAAGCAACACTTTTTTTAGCCAATTGATAAGTCTCAAACAAAAGGGTTCAATAATGGAGCACATTGAGGAGTTCCAAAAATTGAACGTAAGGGTAAAAAATGTTCTAGAGGAGCATAGGATTGATGTGTTCTTAGCGACTTTAAAGGAGAATATCCAACATGATGTTCATCTTTAGGAACCTGACTCATTAGAGAAGGCATTCAGGTTAACAAGAAAAATTTAAAATAAAATTATGGCAACTAGGAAGCATACCAGTCACAACTATAAAGATGGAAGTGTTGTTACCCCTAGCCTTCCACAACCTATAAGGTTGACACCACAAAAATTGAAAGAAAAAAGAGCAAAAGGGCATTGTTACAGTTGTGATAGAAAATACACTAAAGGTCGTAAGTGTGCTGAGAAGAAATTATTCTACATAGATTGTGAATAGGAGGAAGAAAAGGAGAAAGAAAGGTCAGAGGAAGAGGATATACTCCAGGAACAAAGCCTAGATAAAGAATAAATGAATCTGACCATACCCTGTAATGCATTGGCTAGAATTACCACTCCTCAGACCATCAAGATAGAAGGACAAATCAAGAAGAAAAAGGTAATAGTGTTGATCGATTCAGGAAGTACCCACAACTTTATTCATTGTAAGGTGGAAAAGGAATTGAATTACTTCCTATATCTAGAACCAAAGTGTCAACTGATGGTTCTGAATGGAGGAACGATAAATTTCTTTGGAAAGTGCCATAATGTCGAGCTATCCATGGGAGAATATGTATTGACTAGCCCAATGCTTTCCATTCCTATGGGAGGTGCTGATGTTGTACTAGGAGTCCAATCAATACAATCCTTGCGTACAATAGCTTTTAATTTTCAAGAACTTTTCATAAAACTTTGTGCGGAAGGAAAGGAAGTTGAATTAAATGGTATTGTAGGGAAACCAGGGAAGATAATCAGCTCTAACGGTATGACAAAACTTCTAAAAAAGGAACAAAGAGGTGTAATTGCACAATTATGTTCACTAGATGTTTCCACATCGGAATCATCTATTTCTCTAAATCTCCAAAATGTCTTGGACAATCATTCCAAGGTATTTGAGAATCCCAAAGGTCTCCCACCTATTCATGATCATGATCATGCTATTCATCTTATTCCAGGAAGTGTTCCTCCAAACATCAGGCCGTATAGATATCCCCATGACCAAAAGAGTGAAACTGAACGTATGGTTGCAAAAGTTCTAGAGGCTGGTATAATTCAACCTAGTCAAAGTTATTTCTCTTCTCCAGTAGTATTGGTGCACAAGAAGGATGGATAATGGCACATGTGTCTAGATTATAGGGAGCTCAACAAGCTCACTATTAAAGAAAAGCTTCCCATTCCTCTCATAGATGAATTACTGGATGAATTGCATGGATCAATTTACTTCACCAAGGTGGACCTTCATTCAAGATATCATCAAATCAGAATGAAGATTGAAGACATTCAGAAAACAACATTTAGAACTGATGAGGGTCATTATGGATTTTTGGTCATGCCTTTTGGCCTTACCAATACACCTTCTACATTTCAAGGCTTGATGAGTTCCATTTTCAAACCCTTCCTTAGAAAATTTGTGTTAGTATTCTTTGATGATATACTAATCTACAACAAGTCTAGGAAGGATCATGTTGAACATGTTGACAAGGTGCTACAAGTATTGGACAAGAAACAATTATATGCAAAAAGATCCAAATGTTTCTTTGGAGTACAAGAGGTGGAATATTTGGGTCATATTGTATGTCATGAAGGAGTTATGGTAGACCCTAGCAAAATTAAAGCCATTAAGGAATGGAAAATCCCCACATCCATAAAGCATCTGCGAGGATTTCTCGGGTTGACAGGGTATTATGGTAAGTTTTTTAAGAATTATGGGAGAATAGTAGCACCTCTAACAACATTATTGAAGAAACATGAATTTTCATGGACTCCAGAAGCAACAAAGGCCTTCGAACATCTTGAAGAGGTAATGTGCCAAGCACCGGTCTTAGCTACACCGATGTTCACAAAAAACTTTATTGTGGAATGTGATGCTTTAGGAAATGGAATTGGTGTTGTTTTGATGCAAGATGAAAGACCCATTTCTTTTGAAAGTCATCCAGTCAAGGGAAAGTTTTTACACAAAGCTATTTAGGAGAAGGAAATGTTAGCAATACTACATGCACTTAATAAATGGTGACCCTACCTAATGGGAAGACACTTCATGGTAAAAATGGATCATGATAGCCTTAAAAACCTTTTAGAACAAAGATTATCCTCTAAAGAGAAACAAAAGTGGGTCACAAAGATTTTGGGTTATGACTTTGAAATCATCTACAAAAAAGGGAAGCAAAATGAGGTGGCAGATGCACTCTCAAGAAAGGATGATTGTTGGCATTATGGTGCATGTGTTATACTTGATGGCAACCCTCTCATAGAAGATCATCTCACTTACATATAATTAGATGAATCTACAGAAGAGATATCAGATGTCGGCATTATGAGCTAAAGTGTGACAAGCTATCTTTGCCATTATGATACAAGTGTTGTCCTTGATGGCAAGATGACAGATTATAGTGCAGCAGATCAGTAGCAAAGAATTAATGATCAGATTACAAAGAATGAAGAAAGCTGAGTATACACGCAGGTTCACTATATACCAAGTCGCGTACAGAGACAGGATATACGTAGGTTCAATATGTACCAAGTCACGTATATACGCAGGTTCGCTATATACCAAGTAGGGTATACACGCAGGTTATACTCGCAAGTTTTCTGGGTATAGAAAAATGCGTATACACGCGGGTTTGTTGATCAGAAGTTGCGTATGCGTATGCACGCACTTCCATGCACGGAAAAGCGCGTACATGTGGGAAAACTTACTTTTGGTCCGTGGCGGTTAGTCCTTGGAATTTGAACCTATGGTTTTTGGACCATGGCATCTCGACAGACGTGTTGATCCCTAGTATTGAGTTGATGGTATTGGTTTGTTATGGTTTTGGACCATGGTATTGAGCAAGGCCTAAGACTATAAAAGGAAAAGAAGATCATTAGGCAAAAGGCATTGAGGAAGTCTTGAATATCTGATGAAGGATGAGATCCAGTATGCAGGTTATGGGTTGCTTGATCTAAGCTAAGGAGGGATCTCACAAGTTGATGGAGAACAAGATCTAAGGAGAGATCGGGATCAAATGGTTTGAAATGAACTATCTCTATATGTTTGATTATGTTTATTCTAGATCTGCATACTGACGCATGTAATGATCTGAACTGGGTATAACTTAAGCTTGAAATCGCTGCAAGTCATGATTGAATATTTATAGATCTGTACGCGGGATGGCTTTGGTAAAAGCGTGTATGTACGCGGGTTCGGTTTGTCCATGTAGCGTATGCACATTAATGCATGATTTTGATGATACAACTGGTTCTGAATAGTGTTGCATAGTTCAGGGTTCTGCTCTGTGTTCTGGTGACTGTTTTTATTGATAGGGTTTCAGTATTGGGTATTGATGTTGCTAAGTGTTTGTGAGCTTCAATGATATTGATGGGTCCAGTATGAAAATTTGATGAAACGTGGCCTTCAGATTATATGTTGTGCTTCAGTGTATCCAGTATGAAAATTGATGAAACGTGGTACCTGGAGGAGAGAAGATTGTAGGTCAGCACCTACGTACTAGTATCTAAGCTAGTACAAGAGCTAAAAGAAATCTTTGGAGCATTGTAGCAGGTAGTAGCCTGCGTACTAGTAAATGGATCGGCTAGTACAAGAGCAAAGGGGGTTGTAGCTCCCGTACTGGTATAAGGCTGCACCAGTACAAATATTGTAAAAGGATTTTCTTATTAAGAAGAAGATTGAGATGACTTGCAGCAGGTGGTTTTCTCCCGCATTGGGTTTCCACCTTATATCATGGTGTTCATGTGTCTGCTCTTTATGTGTGATGATCTATTCTACTTACTGTTAATAAGGTTAATAATGTTCTGATGCATTTACTGAAGATAAGCTAACTGAATCATAAGATTACTGCATGTACGCTGGTTGCTTTTAACACAGTCGCGTATATACGCGGATATCCTTAACTGAAGTAGCGTATATGAATCTGAGTATGAAAATGAAAAAGTTTACTGATTTGATAATACTGATTCACCCCCCCCTCAGTATTATTTCCAACAATTGGTATCAGAGCAGGTCCTTTGGTAGAAGCTTGATCGCTTAAAGGAGATCCGTGGAACAATGGGAAAGAAGCTTAAGAAGAAAGCACCGAAGAAGAAGAAGACATATCAGAAGAACTATGACAGTGGGAGAATTGATTGGGGATTAGGCATAAGAAGCTCTTCAGATTCAGAATCAGGTGAAGATGAACTATCAGGTATGAAGTTTCTATCCTCTGATGTTCCAGCTATCTTTCCAAATGGAAGAGATGAAAGTGATAGTGAAACAACTGAACTTGCTCTTATGGGTGAAGAAGAAAGATATCAAATAGAGGCAGAATTTAAAAGGCTTTCAGACATAATCAAAGATCAACAAGATCTTTTGAACAAAAGGGAATGTGAAACAACTGAACTTCCTCTTATGGGTGAACAAGAGAAATATCAAATAGAGGCAGAATTTAAAAGGCTTTCAGACATAATCAGAGATCAACAAGATCTATTGAACATAAGGGAAAGTAACTACAAAATAGAAGCTTCCAAACTAAAAGCCCAACTAGAAGAAGGAAACAATGAAAGGGAGTTATTCAAGGTCAAATATCAAAAGTTGCTAAAAGCCTAGCAAGAAGAAGGAAACAACGTAAGGAAGTTGCAGGATGAAGTCAATGAAAAGAACACAACAATCAAGAATCTCAGAGATAGATCCAGTGATTATGAAAGTCTTGAAGCTACAATCCTCTCACTAAAAGGAGATCTTGAAGAATCAAGGAAGCAGAATGAAGATCTACATCAAACCATGGAAAAACAAGAATCACAGTTGGAATGTGCCTTCAGAGTTCATCAAATGATGCAGAATGTACATGAAGAACAAGCAAAGGAGATTCTCAATCTAAGGGAACAAATGAAAGAAGGAAGAAAAGTTGCAGAAGATTTGAAAAAGCAATCTCTTGAAAAGGAATAACACCTTTAGGTTGAGATAAATATCTTGAAAGGTAAAATAGAAGAAAAGGATAAGCTTTTACGATTTCAAGATAGCTTTAAAGTCTTGGATGATATTCTTAGTAGTCAAAGGTCTCCTGCTATGAAGACTAGTCTTGGTTTTCATAAATCGGTTGAAGGTGAATCTAGTTCACAAGGTGAAGCAAGGAACTCTAAAGATAAATCTAAAGTGGTCAACGAAGAAATGAAAGATCCATCTCATCATCAACTAAGGAAAGAGATTCCTCAAAGAAAATCCTTTACTCCTCCTATGAATAAAGTTGAATGTCATGTATGTCATAATCTTGGACATGTTGCAGCTAGATGTAGAAGAAGAAGGGTTCAAGATCATTATACAGAAAGGTCATCTCTATCAAGGTACTTTTATGGATATTGCTTTGCTTGCAATATGTATGGTCATAAGGCTGCTGACTGCTACAGAAGGAATATGAAACATGTAAGGTGCTATGCATGTAACAAGTTTGGACATAGAGCAAAAGATTGCAGGAACAAAGTTCATGATAAGAAGAAATCATCAACATGCTTGAAGGTATGGAAGAAGAAGGAAGTTCAGTCAGAAAGATGTGGCACAGCACAGGATTCTCAGCACAGCACAGTCATAACAGACTCAGGGGGAGCTGAAAGTGTACAACTTCAGTGTCCTGAATCTCATACGCAAGTTTCATAAAGGGAATTTGCGTATATACGCGAGTTAGACACTGCAAAGTCGCGTATATGTCAGTATGAGGAAAAGCAGTGGGGACAGGCTCAGAAAAAGTGTCTGATATGTTTCAGTCCATTATTTGCTCTATTGGTTAATAGTTACAGTCTGCTGAGGATGTGTGGAAATGTCTGGTTACTTGTAAGATGTTTAGAAGATTCTTTGATCCTAACTTGATGATGATGATTTCTTGATGCTTGGCGCTGATATATGCATGATCAGATCTAACAGTAAACAGATGGCACAGGTTGAGGGGGAGCATATGCCTTTGATAATGCATTGCTGGCATTATGGTTAGTGATCCTTGATGATGAGTCTCTCATATGCTGCTGTTGTCATATTCATGAAGATCATATAATATAGTTATGATGCAGGATTCCTATAGTTCTTGATGATCATATGGATGAGGATTGTTGACATTGATGATATAAAGAAGCCTTGAAAAAATCTTGAGCTCTAGATACGTAGTGTTGGATACATGGAATTATTGGAGACATGCTCTTACCTATAAAAGTTGATTCTCACATACGTTGCTTGATGATTATCAGATGAAGGATATTCCCATGTAATGTTACATGGATGATCATGCAAATCTTGATGATGATGACTATGGTATTTTTCACATATGATATCATGTGAAGGACTTATGATGATGTATTGATGCAGACATGCCTTGGTACAGGACACTTGCAGGTTGTTGATATATAAAAGAAGTTGTACGCGAGTTTTATGAGGAATATCCATGTATATACGCACATTTCTGTGGATACAGTTGCGTATATGTTGGTTTGAATAAAATCAATGGACCAGACTCTGGGTGAGAAGAGTCTGATATGGTTTTGACAGAGACCATCTAGCACAGTTTCAGGGGGAGCAGATTAACTTCTAATGATGCATTGTTGGCATTATCTTAAAAGCTTTTGGTTCTAGTTCACAGCTATTGTTGATTTCAGGAAGAACGAAGGAAAAGATAGAATAGAAGGAAATCTTGATCTGAATGGTGATTAACAGATGCTACTGCTACCAGTTGTTGGTGACTCTCATAAGTCTTGATAATTCATCTCTATGTCATGTATCTCTTTTGTAGTATCTCTTTTATGGTGTCAAGGTCATGTAACGGCCTATGTTGGTTTCCCCACTATGCCTGGGATGGATAATGTAATGTTCTTGTTTTATCTCTTTTATGGTGTTAAGGTCATGTAACGGCCTATGTTGGTTTCCCCACTATGCTTGGGATGAATATGTAATGTATTTGGTCGTCATATGTAAATTTCTGATGTATTCCACTCGGTTGGATGAATGACCCCCACTTGGTTGGGTGATGGATGTATGTACTAAGTCTTTTGGTGATAGGAAGGTCTTGTATTGTCTTGGTTCTTCTTGAAGACCATCTTTCTGATCTTGCCTACAAAAGGAACATGAACGACACTCTTCAGCAAAGCAGAGACTTCAGCATGTATTCAAGGGAAGCATGGTCAGATTGGTACACCTTGGCATATACAGAGGGGGAGCTCATTCAGAGATTTCAGCAGGTACTCAGGGGGAGTATGGACAGCGAAATGTTTATCAAGAAAAGAGAACATCTTGGTCGCCCTTTGCCCTTGATGTCAAAGGGGGAGAGTGATTTGGTGTTGTTGCCATCAAGTCCAAAGGGGGAGATTGTTGGCATTATGGTGCATGTGTTGTACTTGATGGCAACCCTCTCATAGAAGATCATCTCACTTACATATAACTAGATGAATCTACAGAAGAGATATCAGATGTTGGCATTATGAGCTAAAGTGTGACAAGCTATCTTTTCCATTATGATACAAGTGTTGTCCTTGATGGCAAGATGACAGATTATAGTGCAGCAAGTCAGTAGCAAAGAATTGATGATCAGATTACAAAGAATGAAGAAAGCTGAGTATACACGCAGGTTCACTATATACCAAGTCGCGTACAGAGGCAGGATATACGCAGGTTCACTATGTACCAAGTCGCGTATATACGTAGGTTCGCTATATACCAAGTAGGTATACATGCAGGGTATACTCGCAAGTTTTCTGTATACAAAAATGCGTATACACGCGGGTTTGTTGATCAGAAGTCGTGTATGCGTATGCACGCACTTCCATGCACGGAAAAGCGCGTATATGTTGGAAAACTTACGTTTGGTCCGTGGCGGTTAGTCCTTGGAGTTTGAACCTATGGTTTTTGGACCATGGCATCTCGACAGACGTGTTGATCCCTAGTATTGAGTTGATGGTATTGGTTTGTTATGGTTTTGAACCATGGTATTGAGCAAGGCCTAAGACTATAAAAGGAGAAGAAGATCATTAGGCAAAGGGGATTGAGAAAGTCTTGAATATCTGATGAAGGATGAGATCCAGTATGCAGGTTATGGGTTGCTTGATCTAAGCTAAGGAGGGATCTCACAAGTTGATGGAGAACAAGATCTAAGGATAGATCGGGATCACATGGTTTGAAATGAACTATCTCAGATTATGTTTATTCTAGATCTGTATACTGACGCATGTAATGATCTGAACTGGGTATAACTTAAGTTTGAAATTGCTGCAAGTCATGATTGAATATTTATAGATCTGTACGCGGGTTGGTTTTGGTAAAAGTGCGTATGTACGCGGGTTTGGTTTGTCCAGGTAGCGTATGCCCTTTAATTTATGATTTTGATGATACAGTTGGTTCTGAATAGTGTTGCAGAGTTCAGGGTTTTGCTCTGTGTTCTGGTGACTGCTTTTGTTGATAGGGTTCAGTGATTCAGTATTGGGTGATTTAGAGATTGATAATGCTAGTGTTTATTGATTGTGTGCTTCAATGATATTGATGGGTCCAGTATGAAAATTGGATGAAACGTGGCTTTCAGATTGTAGTGTTGTGCTTTAGTGTATCCAGTCTGAAAATTGATGAAACGTGGTACCTGGAGGAAGGAAGAGAAGGTTGTAGCCTTCTGTAAGCCAGCACCTACGTACTAGTATCTTGGCTAGTGCAAGAGCTAAAGAGGGGGTTGTAGCTCCCTTCCAGGAGAGACTGGAAAACGAGAGAGAGTTGTAGCTCTCCGCAGGTTGCAGCCTGCATACTGGTAAAGGACTACACCAGTACATTGTAAAAGAAGTTTCTTATTAAAGGAAGATAGAAACAAATTGCAGCAGGTGGTTTTCACCCACATTGGGTTTCCACCTTATATCATGGTGTTCATGTGTGCTTCTTGTGTGTGATGTTCTGTTATGTTTACTATTCATATGTTCAATGAATTTCTGATGCATTATCTAAAGATCAACATGTAATGGATTATTTGACTTATAAATAATCTGGATATACGCTAGTTTCTTTAGACACGGTCGCGTATACATGCAGATATCCTTAACTAAAGTAGCGTATATGAATCTGAGTAAGAAATTGAAAAAGTTTTACTGATCTGATAATACTGATTCACCCCCCCTCTCAGTATTATTTCCAACAATTGGTATCAGAGCAGGTCCTTCTGAAGGAGCTTGATCGCTTGAAGGAGATCCGTGGAACAATGGGAAAGAAGCTTAAGAAGAAAGCATCGAAGAAGAAGAAGACATCTCAGAAGAACTATGATAGTGGGAGAATTGATTGGGGATTAGGCATAAGAAGCTCTTCAGATTCAGAATCAGATGAAGATGAACTATCAAGTATGAAGTTGCTATCCTCTGATGTTCCAACTATCTTTCCAAATGGAGGAGATGAAAGTGATAGTGAAACCACTGAACTTGCTCTTATGGGTGAAGAAGAAAGATATCAAATAGAGGCAGAATTTAAAAGGCTTTCAGACATAATCAAAGATCAACAAGATCTTTTGAACAAAAGGGAATGTGAAACAACTGAACTTGATCTTATGGGTGAACAAGAGAGATATCAAATAGAGGCAGAATTTAAAAGGCTTTCAGACACAATCAAAGATCAACAAGATCTATTGAACAAAAGGGAATACGACTTCAAAGAAGAAACTACCAAACTGAAAGCCAACCTGAAGTTATTCACGGACAAATATCTAAAGTTGCTACATGACAAACCAGAGGAAGAAAGCAAGATAAGGAAGTCTTACAAGGACAAACTTCAAAAGATGCATGATGAAGTAACATCTCTAAGAAAAGAAGTCAATGAAAACAACACAACAATCAAGAATCTCAAAGATAGATCCAGTGATTATGAAAGTCTTGAAGCTACAACCCTCTCACTAAAGGAAGAACTTGAAGAAGCCAAGCAGAATAAAGATCTACTCCAAGGTATTGAAAAACAGGAAAACAAAGTTATCAGTTTAAAAGCACAACTGGAATGTGCCTCCAGAGTTCGTCAAATACTACAGAATGTGAATGAAGAACAAGAAAAGGAGATTCTCAAACTAAGGGAACAAATGAAAGAAGGAAGAAAAGCTGAAGAAATTTGAAGAAGCAATGTCTTGAAAAGGAAGAGCAACATCAAGTTGAGGTAAAGATCTTGAAAGGTAAATTAGAAGAAAAGGATAAAATATTACGATTTCAAGATAGTACTAAAGTCTTGGATGATATCTTTAGTAGTC
Source organism: Pinus taeda (assembly GCA_000404065.3). Classification (NCBI taxonomy): domain Eukaryota; kingdom Viridiplantae; phylum Streptophyta; class Pinopsida; order Pinales; family Pinaceae; genus Pinus; species Pinus taeda. The sequence continues at coordinate 13,120 of APFE031034993.1, read as the reverse complement.
AAAGGTCTCCTGCTATCAAGACTGGACTTGGTTTTCGTGAATCGGCTGAAGGTGAATCTAGTTCACAAGGTGAAGCAAGGAACTCTCAAGAGAAATCTAAAATGATCAACAAGGAGATAAGAGGTCAACCCCATCAACAACCAAGAAAAGAAATTCTTAAAATAAAATTTTTACTCCTTACTATGGAAGTAATAGTCAGTCATTTACTCAGATGAATAATATTAAATCTTATGTATGTCATAATCTTGGACATGTTGCAGCTAGATGCAGAAGAAGAAGGGTTCAAGACCATCATGCAGAAAGATCATCTCATTCAAGGTACTTTAATGGATATTGTTTTGCTTGCAATATGTATGGTCACAAGGCTGCTGATTGCTACAAGTGGAATATGAAACATGTAAGATGTTATGCATGTAACAAGCTTGGACATATAGCAAGGGATTGCAGGAACAAAGTACGGACATCACACCAAAAGGAGAAAACATCAACATGCTTGAAGGTGTGGAATAAGAAGGAATTTCAGTCAGAAAGATGTGGCACAGCACAGGATACTCAGCACAGCACAGTCATAACTGACTCAAGGGGAGCTGAAAGTGTTAAACTTCAGTGTCCTGAATCTCATACGCAAGTTTCATAAAGTAAAGTCGCGTATATGCGAGTTATACACTGCAAAGTCGCGTATATGTCAGTATGAAGAAAAGCAGTGGGGACAGGGTTAGAAAAAGTGTCTGATATGATTCAGTCCATTATTTTCTCTACTGGTTATAGTTACAGTCTGTTGAGGACGTGTGGAAATGTCTTGATACTTGTAAGATGTTTAGAAGTTTCTTTGATTCTAACTTGATGATGATGATGTCTTGATGCTTGTTGCTAATATATGCATGATCAGATCTAACAGTAAACAGATGGCACTTGTTGAAGGGGAGCACATGCCTTTAACAAAGCATTGTCGGCATTATGGTTAATAGTCCTTGATGATGATACTTATATGGCTAAATAATGCATCTTGCTATGAGTTGTCCATGATAAAATATCATATGACTCTTGGGGTTACATAGTTGATGTTCAAATCATATTTGTGGATTGATGGTGCATGCTTACATGGTGATCTTCATAAGAATAAGGAGAAGTACAAAGCTTGAATATACAATATAATTACTTGATGACAAGTCTCTCATATGCTGCTGACGTCATATGCATGAAGATCATATAATACAGTTATGATGCAGGATTCCTATAGTTCTTGGTGATCATATAAAGAAGCCTTGACAAGTGATCTTGTGCTCAAGATACATAGTGCTGGATACATGCATGATTACTCAAAATTGCATGGTTGGAGACATGAGATTGTTATATGATAGGTTGATTCTCACATATGTTGATTGGTGGTTATCAGATGAGGGATATTCCTGTATAATGTTACATGGATGGTCATGCAGATCTTGATGATGATGACTATGGTGTTTTTCACATATGATATAATGTGAATGATGTATGATGCTGAATTGATTTCTATATGCAGACATACCTTGGTACAGGACATTTGCAGGTTGTTGTATGCGAGTTTAATAAGGAGTATCCGCGTATATACACTTGTTTCTATGGATACAGTCCCGTATATGGTGGTTTGAATGAAATCAGTGAGCCAAACTCAGGGTGAGAAGAGTCTGATATGGGGATGGCAAAGACCATCTGGCACAGCTACAGGGGGAGCAGATAATCTTCTAATAATGCATTGTTGGCATTATCTTAGAAGCTTTTGGTTCTGGTTCATAGCTGTTATTGATTTTAGGTAGATCAAGAACAGAAGGAGAACAGAAGGAAATCTTGGTTGTTGATCTGAATGGTGATTGACAGTTGTTGCTGCTATCAGTTGTTAATGACTTTCATAAGTCTTGTTTTAAATGTGTCATCTCTATGTCATGTATCTTCTTCTTATATGGTATCAAGGTCATGTAACGGCCTATGTTGGTTTCCCCACTATGCCTGGGATGGATGATGTAATGTTCTTGCTTTATCATGTGTAAACTTTTGATGTATCCCCACTTGGTTGGGTAGATGAGTCAAGTCCCACTTGGATGGGAGATAGATGTATGTATTGAATTTTTTTGGTGATAGGAAGGTCTTGTATGATGTATAGAGTCATGTGCTTCTTATAGAACACCTTTTGCAGACCTTGCTTACAGTAAGGGGGAGCATGAACAGCACTCTTCAGCAAAGCATGATTCAGGGGGAGCATGGACAGATTGGTACACCTTGGCATATACAAAGGGGGAGCTCATTCAGAGTCTCAGCAGGTACTCAAGGGGAGTATGAACAGCAGAATGCTTATCTTGGAAAGAGAATATCTTGGTACGCCCTTTGCCCTTGATGTCAAAGGGGGAGAGTCATTTGGTGTTGTTGCCATCAAGTCCAAAGGGGGAGATTGTTGGCATTATGATGCATGTGTTGTACTTGATGGAAACCCTCTCATAGAAGATCATCTCACTTACATATAACTAGATGAATCTACAAAAGAGATATCAGATGTGACTGAATGCATGGGATGCAGGACAACTCAAATGCATCAGATGATAGTTCTAAGTGTGACAAGATTAGCTTTGCCATCAAGTCCAAAGGGGGAGATTGTTGGCATTATGATACAAGTGTTGTCCTTGATGGCAAGATGACAGATTATAGTGTAGTAGATCAGTAGCAAAGAATTGATGATCAGATTACAAAGAATGAAGAAAGTTGAGTATAAACGCAGGTTCACTATATACCAAGTCGCGTACAGAGGCAGGTTATATGCAAGTTCACTATGTACCAAGTCGCGTATATACGCAGGTTCGCTATATACCAAGTAGGGTATACACACAGGTTATACTCGCAAGTTCTCTATATACAAAAATGCGTATATACGCGGGATTGTTGATTAGAAGTTGTGTATGCGTATGCACGCACTTCTATGCATGGAAAAGCGTGTACATGTGGGAAAACTTACTTTTGGTTCGTGGCGGTTAGTCCTTGGAATTTGAACCTATGGTTTTTGGACCATGGCATCTCGACAGACGTGTTGATCCCTAGTATTGAGTTGATGGTGTTGGTTTGTTATGGTTTTGGACCATGGCATTAAGCAAGGCCTAAGACTATAAAAGGAGAAGAAGATCATTAGGCAAAGGCATTGAGAAATTCTTGAATATCTGATGAAGGAAGAGATCCAGTATGCAGGTTATGGGTTGCTTGATCTAAGCTAAGGAGGGATCTCACAAGTTGATGGAGAACAAGATCTAAGGATAGATCGGGATCAAATGGTTTGAAATGAACTATCTCTATATGATTGATTATGTTTATTCTAGATCTGTATACTGACGCAAGTAATGTTCTGAACTGGGTATAACTTAAGGTTGAAATCGTTGCAAATCATGATTGAATATTTATAGATCTGTACGCGGGTTAGCTTTGGTAAAAGCGCGTATGTACGCGGGTTTGCTTTGTCCAAGTAGCGTATACCATTTAATCTATGATGTTGATGATACAGTTGGTTCTGAATAGTGTTGCAGAGTTCAGGGTTCTCCTCTGTGTTCTGGTGACTGCTTTTGTTGACAGGGTTCAGTGATTCAGTATTGGGTGATT